>OY731403.1:53643662-53855292 GCA_963425845.1 Sphenostylis stenocarpa
AACAGGCTAAATAATCAATTATTACGAGAGAGAAATATCATTTTACGTATCGACTCTACGAAATAATCGATTAACAACTGAAATAATCGATTAACAGTGGTTGTTAATCGATTAACGAGCTAAATAATCGATTAACTAGCGTGGTTATGGGTTTCTGTTGATTTTGGCTCTGTAATAATCAATTAACACTCAAGATAATTGATTATTTCAGTCAGATATGCATTTTAAACTTCAAAATTAGACCCAGTTTCGAAAACCCTAGTCCCAATACACCAGGTTTCGAAAATCCCCAATTCCCAAACCCTAATTCGTCTACTTAAGGTTCTCTAAGGCTCTTTACAAAGTGATCAACCTTTTTCAAACAAAAGTTGAGAGTTGTGACTGTCAGAGAACTGTTTGTTGGAGGAAAAATGGGCTTTTGGAACCTAGTGTGGGCTAGAAGCGATAAGAATCACTAAGTGGAGTTCTTGGTGGATTGTGTGTTGTGCTGTCTTTAGGGAAAGATGTTCTTCATCTCTTTTGTTACTCAAGAGAGGTGTTTTCGTTACCTTATCTTTTCATTTGGAATCTCCTTGTATAACTTTGATTATAGTGACAGCGTTAATCCTCTGTTTGAGTGATTAGCAACTGGACGTAGGGTCTTTTGATCTGAACCAGTATAAATCTTCTGTGTAAGACTCTATCCTTATTCTATTTACGTTTACACAACATTTTAATCGGTAAAATTTGGGGAACATTTTTAAAACCTAATTTTTGTTAAGAAACCAATTCACCCCCCCCCGCCCTCTTGGTTTTTGTCCATTCACGCAAATATTCCACTGCACAATTCTAACATGGACGTTACGAACATTTATGCGAGTAGTTGCGATAAGATGGTTTAAACTTGCGTTTTGTAAAAAAAATGAGCATCGCTTTTAAGATGCTCATCAACTGAACTAATCTTTAAAAAAAGCGAGGTTTTCATAAAAAGGGTTCTATGGAATCGCCACCAATATTTTTACCATAAACATTGGAAAAGGGTAAAAAAAGGCGTTGATTTTAAGAAAAACCAAACTTGGCCATTATAACCAGAGTCGGGTAAGGGAATTAGTTACGTGTGGGGAAGGTATTAGCACCCCCACGACGCCCCTTGCGGGTTCCATATGACGGATTAATTTATAAAATAAAGATTATAAGAGATTACGCCATTACCCTATTTTATTACCCGGTATTAAGATGATTATCTACATGATCCTATTTCTATTGCACATAGGAAAACAATAAATAAAACAATAAAATGGGAGAGTGATGAAAAGTGTTAGAATCGTGCAGCAGAATGTTCACGTTAAGGGACAAAAACCAAGAGGGGGGTGAATTGGTTTCTTATAAAAAAAAGTATGGTTTTGAAATTTTTCCCCAAATTACACCGATTAAAATGCTTGTAAAGTAAAGAGATAAGGATGAGAAGATTACACAGATGTTTTATACTGGTTCGGATCAAAAGACCCTACGTCCAGTTGCTAATCACTCTAAAAGAGGATTAACGCTGTCACTATAATCACAGGTTACAACAGATTACAAATTGAAAAATATAAGGAATAGAAAACACCTCTCTTGAGTCACACAAGAGGCGAACACCTTCTTGGAATCCACAAAGGATGAACAACAGCTTTTCCTAGAGACGGCACAACACACAATCCACTAAGAAATTCACTCAGTGATTCTTATCACTTCTAACCCACATAAGGTTTTCAAAAGCCCCTTTTTCTTTCCTACACAAAGTCCTCTAGCAATCACAACTGTTAACTTTTGTATGAAAAATGATTTTTTTTTTCATATAGCCTTAGAGAACCTTAAGTAGAGAGAATAGGGTCTGGGAAATAATTATTTTCGAAACTTGAAGTATTGGAAAAAGGGTTTTTGTAAATTGATCCAAATTTGAAATTCAAAACTCATAACAGACGTAGATAATCGATTATCTTGAGTGATAATTGATTATCACAGAACTATTTTCGCAGAGGAGAAGTTTTGGACAAGGATAATTAATTATCCTGAGTGATAATCGATTATCACAGAGTTTTCAAAAACCAAATTTAAGTGGGATAATCGATTATCAACCCAGATAATTGATTATTCTAGCAAGCTTTTCAAAAACACATTTTCAAGCAGGATAATCGATTATCCTAAGTGATAATCGA
Source organism: Sphenostylis stenocarpa (assembly GCA_963425845.1). Taxonomy (NCBI): domain Eukaryota; kingdom Viridiplantae; phylum Streptophyta; class Magnoliopsida; order Fabales; family Fabaceae; genus Sphenostylis; species Sphenostylis stenocarpa. Next base: position 53,645,840 of record OY731403.1, read on the forward strand.
TTATCATAGAGTGGTTTTGATAAAAATGAACTTTCAGAGGATGGACTATGTGCTGGCTATCTTGGACTCTATTTTTACAGACTCAAAAAGACAAAATAGAGTTATTACAAGTATATACAAATGATTATAAGTCTTCAAGTCTTTAAGTTCTTTGTTCTTGAATCATCATCAAAATCTTCAAGCGTTATCTCCTTGTATGTTCAACAAAAAGAACCTCCGAAGAAAGCTTTATTACAAATCTTTAACTCTAAGGATGCTTTTTGGCAGTCCTTCTGCACTACAAGTGCTCTTCTCTCCAAAATACAAAGAAAAACTCTTAAAATATGAGTGTATCAGAGAGTAGAGAGAGGTAGGAGTGAGTAGTTATGACTCTGGTGTGTTCTAGTGTGAAGAAGTGCCTTATTTATAGTTTCGCAGTGTCAAGATGTCAGGACGGCCGTCCCAACTCCTGACAAGTGGGACGATCGTCTGGACATTTGGGACGACCGTCCTAAAGTGAAAAAATGGTTGGGACAGCCGTCTAGAATTTGGGACGACCGTCCCAAAGTGCAAAACATCTGGGACGTGCATCTGCCTTTTGGGACGCGCGTCTCAGAACTGAAAATTCACTTAGGACAACCGTCTGGAATGTGGGACAGCCATCCCAATTGTTTCTTCAAATTTTCACTTTTTATTTCTTCAGAAAAACTCTCCTTTCTTTAAACAGAAACCAGTCTTTTGATACTGCTAGGTTCCTAATGGAGCTTTACCCATCTTCAGAATGGAAGTCTTTTGATCTTTATTGAGAAGTCAGGAAAGATTTTGGGTCTACAATTCTTAATGAATAAAGTTGACTCCACTTTACCTCTATTGAAGTTAATTTTGATAAGAAACTAACTTACCTCTCATACCAAGATCTAGGAGTTTGTTTCAATCCATATAGTGTTTTCTTTAATTTGAATATATGATATGGAAATTCAGAATTTGTGAATCCTGGAGGTTGTTCAACATATACCTCTTCTTTGATAAGTCCATTGAGAAAGGTACTGTTGACATCCATTTGATATAATTTGAAGTTTAATGTTGATGTTATAGCTAGTAGAATTTTGATTTCTTCCAATCTAGCCACTGGTGCAAAGGTTTCATCATAATCAATACCTTATTCTTGACTATAACCTTTAGCCACCAAACTAGCTTTGTTCCTCACAACACATCGAGTATTATCCAACTTATTCTTGAACACCCATTTTGTTCCTTCAACTTGTTGAGATGAACTGCTTGGAACTAGTTCCCAAACATCATTCCTTTTGAACTAATTCAATTCATCATGCATTGGTAGAAACCAATGTTCATCTTTAAGAGCTTCTTTTACAGATTTTGGTTCTTCTTGAGATACAAAAGTTACATCCATGCAAAACTGAGTAGATTGTCTTCTAGTTTTCACTCTAGTTGATATATCTCCAATTATATTTTCTAAGGATAATCCTCTTGGAGAATATCATTCTCTTAGTAGTTGCTCTGTTTGTTGATTCTTATCTTCCTCTTGAATTGTGTAAGGTTCTTTTGTTGCTTCTTCAATCACATCCAGATCTGCACTTTTTCTAGACTCATGCAATATATCTTTAACAGTTTCATCAAACACCACATGCATAGATTCCTCAACTGTTAAGGTTCTCTTATTATATACTCTATAAGCTTTACTAGTTGTGGAATATCCTAATAATATTGCTTCAGTAGCCTTAGAATCAAATTTTCCAAGTTACTTTTTCCATTGTTCAAAACAAAACATTTGCATCCAAATACTTTGAAATAAGATATGTTTGGCTTTCTTCCTTTCAAAAGCTCATACGGTGTTAATTTCAAATTAGGTATAATTTAAGTTCTATTTAGAACATAACATGTTGTATTAGCTGCATCTGCCCAAAAATATTTTGGTATAGTTGTTTCATTTAGCATTATTCTAGCTAATTCTTCCACACCATTTTGTTGTGGTGTTCTAGGTGCAGAAAAGTTTTGAGATATTCCATAATCTTCACAAAATTTTTCAAACCTTTCATTTTGAAATTCTCCACCATGATCACTTCTTAAAGTTTTGATTTTCAAATCTGTTTTATTTTGAATGGCAATAGCAAACTTCTTGAACACTTTGAAAGTATCACTTTTAGAGTGTATGAAGAATGTCCAAGTGAATTTGGAAAAAATCATCAACTAAGACTAATGCATAATAGTTTCCATCAAAGCTTCTAGTCCTAGAGGGTCCAAACAAATCTATGTGTATTAGTTCTAATGGCTTACATGTTGAAATATACAGTTTTGATTTAAAGGTAGTTTTAACCTATTTACCTTTTTGACATACATCACAAATTCTATCTTTTTCAAATTTGATTTTTGGCAGACCAATTACTAATTCTTTTGAATTTAATTTTTTTAGGTGAGACATATGTATATGAGCTAACCTTTTATGCCATAACCAAGATTCATCTACTTTTGTTATCAAACACATATCAGTTTCAAAGGAAGTGCATTCAAAATCAATCATATAAATATTCTGTATTCTTTTTCCAATGAAAATAACTTTGTTTGATGCAGAGTCACATATGATGCAGTGATTTATTTCAAAAATTACTTTCAACCCTTTATCACATAATTGACTAATACTTAACAAATTATGTTTTAACCCTTCTACTAACAATACATTTTCAATTATCAAGGAAGAATTATTACCGATCTTACCTTTATTGTTGTCTCCATATGTAACATATTCTTTTGCTTTTAGAGTGATATGTTTGAATTTCTTTAAATCCCCTATCATATGTCTGTAGCATCCACTATCCAAATACCACATTGAATTTTTGCTGCCCAGATTTTCCTGCAAAACAGATTAGAAGGTTTATTTAGGTACCCAATCAAATTTGGGTCCTCTGATATTAGTTACATGCAGTACATCTTTAGGTAGCAACTTGTACTTTCCTCTTGGAACACCATAATTTTTAAAATAAAATGTTTTAGATGTATGACCAAACTCAAAACAATAGAAGCATGTTATAGATGGTGATTTACTTAAATTCAGAAATTTTATGGACCTATCTAATCGATTATATGCAATCCCTTCTCTGTTTAAAGTACATCTTTGAGATTTCAATAAAGCATCTAAGTTAGCTCTTCCAAGTGTAAATTTTGAAAGTATTTTGGTAAGATACTTGATTCTTTCTAAATGATTCTTGTAGTTATCACATTTATCCACAAAATTCTACTTTATTTTTCTAAGTTCTCTAATTATGTTTTTAGATTTTCATTTTCATTTTCATTCTCAAGTTGTTTTAACCTATTTTCTAGCCATCTATTTTCACCCTTAAACCTATTATTAGAATATGCTAATCTTTTAGCTTCATCATGCATTTCATTAAAATCATCTAGTAATTGATAATAGTTATTTTTATCATTAGATGCAGCGGTACTTACACTGAATTTGCTTGATGTTTCTGTATCTGCTATTAAGCAAAAATTTGCCTCTTCATTTGAGTTTCTTCTTGACTCACTGGAAGTGTTTGAGACATTGTCTTCCTAATAAATGTATGCCTTCTTCTTTTTTGAATTCTTGGTGTCCTTCCTAAGACATTGTCTCACTAGATTCAATCGATTAAATCGATTAAAAGAAACACTTACATAGGAAATTCACAACAAAATAATCGATTAATTAGCGTATCAATCGATTAAAATCTAATGTCATGTATTAGTATCAACTAAAACTAGTTTACATCAGTTAAAATAACTAAATAAGATACTGCTCTGATTTTGATGGTTTTTCAATGTAGTTGATATTATCGTAAAACATTTTCCTAAATGATCGATTTTACAAAATTTGCACTGAATTAGTTATGATAAATACATCAAACATTACTTGTTTTCAAAACTGGTTGTTTTAATCGATACAAACAAACTTTAAATCGATTAAAAGCACTTCTACAACATTTTTCTTTACTGTTTTAATCGATTAAATGTCGATTCAATCGATTATATCAACTTATGTTTTAAACTTTCGAATTTCATCACTGTTTTAATCGATTAAACCATTATTTCAATCGATTAAAACCATTAACAAAAACTTTTTAATCGATTATGTCCTGTTTTTAATCGATTTTTACTCTGGAAGGAAAAATTAAAGGCTTTAGTTAATGGTTGTTCTTGTAACATGCTACTAAAGCGTGGTTCCCTTATCTTTACACGTTTTAATTGTATTCATTACAAACGTGTTAATGAAGATAAGTTTGAATCAACTTTGATTGGTCTTTACATGAGTAGGGTATCGTATCCAAATTCTTTTTCCTATTTTCAAAATCTATAACTTGATACATACCATGCATAATTTTTTGTTTTGTTCCTCTGTTCCGTATTTTTGATGAAGTCAAAAGGGGGAGAAATAATTGCTTTACTTTTGATCAATTTAGGGGGAGCAGCAATATAGGGGGAGAAATGGGTAAATGATTAAATTTTTTTATTACTCACTAATCTATATATTCAAGTGACTTCTTCTGCAGATTTATTATTCAGAGGTGTCAAAGAGGTGTTTGTCTTCATCAAATAGGGGGAGACTGAAAGTGATGAAGATCTTATTGAATTACTTTGGCAAAGATCTTGTTGATTTGATGAAGACAAAAATGAAGACAAAGTTTAAATGATGGCAGTCAAAGGTCACTTAGATAAAAGAATAGAGGGATTAGTGAGTCTGCATCTTTTGCTTAGGTATAATAATTTTTATCTTTCTGCTGCATGAGGTTTCTTCATTTAAAAGATTTTGCAAATGCCTCTAAAAAATGTTTTAACGGTTAAAAACAAAGTATTTAGTTTTGAAAACCTTCTGTCAGTATTTTAACTGATACAGTTTCGAAATAACCGATTAAAATCACTTAAAATGATCAGGGAAGTGTTCTGGCAGTATTTTAATCGATATAACTTTGAAACAATCGATTAAAACCACTTGGAGTACTGTTTGACCGATCAGAATGGGTTTATGACCGATCAGAACCAGATATGATCGATCGGAATTGAGTTATGACCGATCAGATTTATTTTAATCGATTAAACTACGTTTCAATCGATTAAAACAACTTAAGAAAATTTGTACTAAGCGTTTTAATCGATTAAAACAGTTTTTTTTATCAGTTAAAATCACTTGAAAAAGTTTATAAGAATATCTTGCAGTATTTTAATCGATTGAAAGTCGAAACAATCGATTAAAACAAATTAGAAGATTTTTTACAAAGAGTTTTAATTGATATAAACGTTGTCGTATCAGTTCAAACAAATCTGGAAAATAATCAAGAACGTTTTAATAAATTAAAAGAAGTTTTAACAGATTAAAACAAGACTTTTAACAGATTAAAAGATTATTTTAACAGATTAAATAAACCAGCAGTTTTGAAAATCTTCTATAAAAACAGGGTTGCTTGAACTTTTTAAACATCATCTGTTACACATCTTTTAGCAATCATTCAAGCAATCAAAAGTGCTACTTTCAAGAGAGAATCACGCTAGTTTTTGTGAAACTCATTATTATTCTTTCTTGAGGCAAATTGCATTCTTTTGGAGAAGAAACACATACTGCAGAACTGCATAAAACTGGTTTGAGCATTCTTAGTTTCTTCTACTTGTTTCTTTACTTTCTTTTACTGTATTGAGGGTGCCTAGAATTGTGGGCACTGGTTTCTGTAGCTAGAATTTGGCTGCAGGGTTAGTCAAGAACTGGAATTTGGTTCTTGGTGTAAGGTTTAGGTGCAAGAACTGGAATTGTGGTTCTTGTGGTAGATTGAGTGTGAGATTAAGGTTGTAATCTGTAAAACATTCAATCTAGTGGAACCCAGCTGGAATTTGGCTGGAGACTGGACGTAGCCCTAGGATTGGGTGAATCGGTATAAACCTTGGTGATATCTTTCTAAACCTTTCTCTTCTTTAATTCTGTGACTGCATTTACTTTTGATTGCTTGCTGTGTAATTCAAGAATTGGTCAGATTTCTGAATCTTTGAAATAGATAATCTGTTAATTGCGAAAAACTTTCAAAGATCAATTCACCCCCCCCCCCTCTTGATCTCAGCCTACATTTCTAACAAAAATAAATATACCAAGATAGAGAAAAGAAGAAAAGAAGAAAAGACACACAAATTTATACTAGTTCGATTCTTCTTGAATCTACATCTAGTTTTAACCAAGCCACCTTAGCCTAGAGTTTTTCATTCAATAACAGATTTACAATCTAATCAAATTATCTTGATTAACAACAACCTCTAATCAAGATCACAACACTTGAAAATGTTCTACCTCATAATTTTTAAGTTACCTTGATGTAGCTAGCCTCACATACATCAAAATGTAAGAACAAGATATGAAAGAAAGAGATGAAACGAATTCACCTTGGATTTACAAAATTATGCACCTACAACCAAACAACCTTTCTTTGAAATTGAAATTTAAAATCTCTTGCAAAATTATGATCTTTCCTTGATGCCCAAAACGTTCTTTCTAATTGCTTATGTTTGTATTTGAAAATTGATACCGATTAAAGAAAGTTTGCATCCCTTTATAATAAGAAAATTGTTGTAACTGTCACAGATAATCGATTAGCATATTTATCTAATCGATTATTTGAGTGCAGTGGTAGTTTAAAAATAGCCAGATAATCGATTAGGTGTTTACATAATCGATTATTAGCGCGTTGTGTTAAAACACGATTTTTGACAAATGATCGATTAACCACATAATCGATTATTAATGCGTCTTATGAAAACTGAATTTTAAGTCATGTAATCGATTAACCCTTTATCTAATCGATTAATAGCGCATTATGTTAAAACAAAATTTTTGATAAATAATTGATTAGGTGAACCACATAATCAATTATTAGCATGTTTTATGAAAACTTCCTTTATCTAATTGATTATTAGCGTGTTGTTTTAACATATTTGATTATTCAAAGTTTGGCTTGTTTGACTTTATACAAACTAACTATCCTAACTGCCTTGACATCATCAAAAATAGATCTTCCTTCTTCATCAACAATGTCAAGTTTAATGAGATAACATGCAGTAAGAAGAGCATCACCCCAAAAATGTTGAGGAACCTCTCCATGAATTAAAAGAGTGCTAGTTGTTTCAATAAGATGTGTATTTTTGCGTTTAGCTACACCATTTAGTTGAGGTGTATAATCACAAGAAGTTTGATGGAGGATACCGTGAGAAACCATGAATTGTTTAAACGAATGAGAAAGATATTCATGACCATTATCACTGCTCAAAAAACTCTAATAGAAACACCGAACTGAGTTTGAATTTCATTGAAAAAAGTTTGAAAGATATGAAATAATTCAGAACGATTTTTCATCAAAAATAACCAAGTGCATCTGGAATAATCATCAATGAAAGTAACAAAGTATTGAAAACCTAAAGTAGACTTAATGCGACTAGGTCCCCAAATGTCAAAGTGAACCACGACAAAAGGGAACGAAGCACCGCATGTGACACCATGAGGAAAGAAAGTACGACTATGCTTGCCTAATTGACACGAATCACATGTCAAACTAGACAAGTTAGACAAGGCAGGGACAAGTTTCTGTAACTTGGTAAGACTTGGATGACCTAACTGAGCATGAAGAAGAGAGGGAGGCTCGATAATTGCACCAACATGTGTAGAGGGATGAAGATGATAAATATCATGAGACTCATATCCTGTGCCAATCACCTGTTTCGAACTCTGGTCCTGTAAACACACAGAACTATTGGTAAAAGAAACAACATAATCAAGAGAACGAGTTAGACGACTGATGAACAACAGGTTAAAAGGAGACTCAAGGACATAAAGAACATTATCAATGGTTAAAGAAGGGAAAAGTTTAACAGTTCCAACACCATGAGAGGATACTCGAGAGCCATCAACTAGTGTAATAGAAGGTGAAGGATTAGAAGAGGATAAAGAGGAGAACAAAGATTTGTTACCAGTAATATGATCAATGGCTCTTGAATAAAAAACCCAAGGACCAGGAGAAGAGGATTGGGTCAGACCAGCAAAATATGTATCTTTGTGTGCGAAAAATGTAGTGGAACTAGAAGATTGTTGATCCTTATACCATTTGAGAAATTTGTTGAACATAGTAGGTGTGTCGGATGCAACAGAAGAAGGAGGATCCCCAGCAGACAAAGGTGGGGAAAGATTGGTCTAAACAACTGCAGTAGATCGAGGAGGACGACCATGTAATGCATAACACTTGTTAATCTTGTGACCTAGCTTGCCACAATGTGCACACTTAGGATGCCCTTTTCCCTATTTGTGAGGGCGAGTTCGATCATCACGATGAGATGCCAACACAGAAGAATCATTAACAGAATTGGAAGTAGTAGAAAGAGTGGAAGAAGTCATGAAGGGCAGGAGAATAAACCCTAAAAAAAAATCCAAAATAATCCAATCAACCCACGAAGCACAGATCCAAAACAAGTCCGTCGAGACTAAATGACGTAGGAGACAACAGACAACCAACTCTGATAGTGGTGATCTCAACGGCATGGTGATCACCTTACAGAAACGAACAAAACCGTATGTCACCGTTCAAAAATGAAACTCCGACGATGGCTCCGGCGGCGGCGGTAGTGACAGTAACATGAACCAGTACACCAGGTGAGTTCCCAGGAAAGAGAGGTGGGTCACTAATGGACACGCTTAAATACCAAGTCTTTCCTTGTCAGAACCTTCCTAGACATGCACTTTCATACTACCAAATAATATCAAGTAAAAAAGATAACTCTTTTATGATGTGGAAGATTAGTTTAACCGGCAGCAGCGGTGGTGGCGACTTCAATAGTGGATAATGGCGAAAAAATTTTAAAATAACCTTAAGCTTTAGATATCATGTTGAATATATAGGAAATATGGTTTGAGATTAATCTCTCTTGTGTATAAACCACACATAGGGTAATCTATTTATAATAGAGAGAGGTAAAACTAAAAGAGTAACCGAAAGTAAACAAAATAAACAGAAGATATTGTTTGATATTATGGTTAACAATATCTAACAATATTTTAACAATATCTAAACAATATCTAACACTCCCCCTCAAGCTGGAGCATACAAATCGTATGTGCCAAGCTTGTTACAAATATAAAAAATTCTAGGCCCCCGTAAAGACTTAGTAAAAATATCTGCTAACTGATCATTTGAGTTAACAAACTCAGTCTGATGTCTCCAGACATAATCTTTTCTTGAATGAAATGACAGTCAATCTCAATGTGTTTGGTCCTCTCATGAAAGACAGGATTAGAACTAATATGAAGAACAACCTGATTGTCACACACAAGTGTCATTTGAGTGACATCTCCAAATTGTAACTCTCTAAGCAATTGCTTAAGCCAAACAAGTTCACAGGAAGCTGAGACCATAGCTCTATATTCTGCTTCTGCACTGGATCTTGCCACAACACTCTGTTTCTTACTTTTCCACGAAATCAAGTTACCACTAATAGAGACACAATATCCAGATGTAGATCTTCTATCCCAAGGAGATCCTGCCCAATCAGTATCTATGTAGCAAACAACTCTTGTATGGTTATTAGAACCATATAATAATCCTTTTTCAGGAGATCCTTTAATATACTTCAAGATACGAATGACTGCATTCCAATGATCTTCACATGGGGAATTAAGAAATTGGCTTACCACACTGATTACAAAGGAAATGTCAGGACGAGTAACTGTAAGATAATTCAATTTTCCAACCAATCTTCTACACTGTTTAGGATCAGATATAGGCTCCCCCTGATTTGATAGAAGTTTAGTATTAGGATCCATGGGTGTATCAACAGACTTTGAACTCATTAACCCAATTTCCTCCAAAATATCCATGGCATACTTCCTTTGAGATATAACAATACCATCATTGGACTGTGCCACCTCAATACCCAAGAAATATCTAAGTTTTCCAAGATCTTTGGTCTGAAAATGGTGACATAAATGTTGTTTCAACTAAGAGATGTCATGGTTGTCACTACCTGTAAGAACGATGTCATCAACATATACTATCAAGTAAACACATCCAACACTCGAGTGTCAATAAAAGACAGAATGATCTGCTTCACATCGAGTCATACCAAATTGTTGAACAACTTGTTAAACTTTCCAAACCAAGCCCTAGGAGACTGTTTTAGGCCATATAGGGATTTGTGAAGACGACATACCATCCCATAAGACTCCCCCTGAGCAACAAACCCAGGAGGTTGCTCCATATAGATTTCTTCTTGTAAATCACCATTGAGAAAAACATTTTTAACATCCAGTTGATAAAGATGTCATTGTTGAAGAGCGGCCATGACGATAAATAAATTAATAGAAGCCATATTCCCCACGAGGGAAAATGTATCTCCATAATCCAACCCAAAAATTTGAGTATAACCTTTGGCCATAAGATGAGCTTTGAGGCGATCAGTAGTACCATCAGGTCCAACTTTGATAGAAAACACCCACCTATAACCAACAACAGATTTTCCAGACGGTAACGGGACCAATTCCCAAGTTCCACTATTATGAAGAGCATTTAGTTCATCTAACATGGCCTAACGCCAACCAGGATGGGCTAAAGCTTCACAGACAATTTTTGGAATGGTCGCAGAAGAAATAGAGGAAAGACATGTATAAAAAGGTAATGACAGTCGATGATAACTCAAAGCAATATAATGGAGAGAGGGATTACGTCTAGAACGGATACCTTTTCGGAGGGTAATGGGAAGGTCAGACTCAGGTGTCAGATCCGAAGGAGATAGAGTAGTTGGCACTTGAGTGGAGTCACATGGTGGTGGTTGTGATTGATTTCAGCAACTATAAACTTGAAGAGGCGGTGGAGACGAAGCTAACTGCGGAATAGGAACTAATGGTGAAGAAGACACAGTTAGAGGGTCACACACAACAGGAACATTAGATGTACTAGGAGTGTTGACAGGATTGGATGGAGACAAAGGTGAAGATTGACTTTTAAAATAAAGAGAGAACTTATCAAAGGTGATATCTGTAGACACAAAATATCGGTTAAGAGAAGGAGAAAAACATTTGTATCCTTTTTGTGATCTTGTAAGCCCTAAGAAAACCTATTTATGTGATCTAGGAGAAAGCTTATCAAGACCAGGACTTAAATTATGAACAAAACATGTAGACCCGAAAACTCTTAGAGGTAAGGAATGAAGATGTTTATGAGGGAATAAAATGGAATGAGGTATTTTATTATCTAAAACTGAAGAAGGCATGCGATTAATGAGATAACATGCAGTAAGAAGAGCATCACTCCAAAAATATTGAGGAACATCTCCATGAATTAAAAGAGTGCGAGTTGTTTCAATAAGATGTCTATTTTTGCGTTCAACTACACTATTTTGTTGAGGTGTATAAGCACAAGAAGTTTGATGCAGGATACCGTGAGAAACCATGAATTGTTTAAAAGAATGAGAAAGATATTCACGACCATTATCACTACGCAAAACTCTAATAGAAACACCGAACTGAGTTTGAATTTCATTGAAAAAAGTTTGAAAAATATGAAATAATTTAGAACGATTTTTCATCAAAAGTAACCAAGTGCATCTGGAATAATCATCAATGAAAGTAACAAAGTATTGAAAACCTAAAGTAGACTTAATACGGCTAGGTCCCCAAATGTCAGAGTGAACCACGACAAAAGGGGACGAAGCACCACGTGTGACACTACAAGGAAAGGAAGTACGACTATGCTTGCCTAATTGACACGACTCACACACCAAACTAGACAAGTTAGACAAGGCAGGGATAAGTTTCTGTAACTTGGCAAGACTTGGATGACCTAACTGAGCATGAAGAAGAGAGGGAGACTCCATAACTGCACCAACATGTGTAGAGGGATGGAGATGATAAAGACCATGAGACTCATATCCTGTGCCAATCAACATGTTTTGTTCATAATTTAAGTCCTAGTCTTGATAAGCTTTCTCCTAGATCACATAAATGTGTTTTCTTATGGTTTACAAGATCACAAAAAGGATACAAATATTTTTCTACTTCTCTTAACCGTTATTTTGTGTCTGCAGATGTCACCTTTGATGAGTTCTCTCTTTATTTTAAAAGTCAATCTTCACCTCTATCTCCATCTAATCATGTCAACACTCCTAGTACATTTAATGTTCCTGTTGTGTGTGACTGAATTTTAAGTCATGTAATCGATTAACCCTTTATCTAACATCATCAAAAACAGATCTTCCTTCTTCATCAACAATGTCAAGTCTTATTATGGATACCATTCTAAATACATCACTACAAGAAATACTTGAAAATATCGATGATCAAAATCCGTCGGTAATATTTTATATAAAAAATAGAGATTCCCCTCCTCCTTTATATTTTTATAGCTTTAAATTATTATTGATTAAGAAAATTATCATTAGCAAGATTTGAACCAAATACCTTTGAGTTGAAGACTGATACTCAAACCACTAAACTACTAGAATTTTTTTATAATAATTTACAAATAAACTATATTTATATACAAATAAATGTATATGCATGTAAATATATAAATACAAATATATTTATATATTTATATATTTACTTTTTAAAATTATTTAATTTAATAAATTATTATAAATTAATCTAATTATGATTAAATTAAATTATTAAATAAAAAAATATTTAATTTTTTAATTAGGTAAATAATTTTATATAATTTTACCGACGGATATATCCGTCGGTAACTAATTGTTAATTTGCCAATGGATTTCTTGACGAAAATATTCGTCGGTAAATAATTGTTAATTTACCGATGAATTTACCGACAGATATATCCGTCGGTAAGACAAAATTTCATAAATGTTTTATATCCAGTCGATAATTTTTGTCGGTGACATATTTTCCGATGACTACAAATCTGTCGGTAAAAATCCGTCAGACAATTTTCTTGTAGTACATGGATAATAAGAATGTCATCCACTTAGCATTTTGGAGATTATCACTACTAAACAAATGATAAACAATAATTAACATTGGAAAATGATAAACAATAATTAACATTGGAAAACAGTTATTGAATATTTTTTTATAATTTAGTAACTGATTTAGGTATTAAATTATCAATAAAAAATCACCAAATTAATTACTATATACTTAATTTTTATTTAATTAGTATAATAAAATCATTTTCTTTTTTTTTATTTTGTTAAAATTTTAAATATTTTAAAAAATGTTCTAAAATAATCACTAATCTCTAAATCAATCACTAAATGTCAATTTTATTATTTCATAATAAATTTTGGTGGTATTAACATTTAAATAAAACAGTATATGTTCTTAACCAAATTGGCCCATGTCTTATTTCTTATTAATCAAATCTTAGTTTTATTGTTTTTTCTTCCTATTCACTAAATTCACATTCAATTTTTGATCTTTTACTGTCTTTCTATATTCTTATTTCCATATGTAGGTGGAAATCTAAATCACAAAACACGTAAAATGATTTATGATGATTATTAGTTATTATAATATAATATTAAAAATAGTGATTAATAACATTCTTAATTTAATATCATTATTTTATAAATTAATTCATATACATTTTTTTTATCAATTATATATATATATATATATATATATATATATATATATATATATATATATATATATATATATATATTCTTTACCATAAAAAAGTGACATTTGGTGAATGAACTTATGCAGGTTACATGAGAATAGACCGAGGCCTATAAGTTGCACAAACCTAAGCTTTTATTGGAAAATGTAATAGATGAGTCATTTTCGAATTTTGATATTGGCATTCAAAATATGCATCAATAGTCGTCAAAGCGGAATAGGTACGACGGGTTCCCCGCTAACTTATTTTAGTTGGCGGAATAAATTTATACTTTTAATTTGTTAATTTGTTATTAATAAGTCTAAAACGAGACAAATAGATTTATTTAAAAAATATTTATAATCTAAAATTAAAATAAATATAATTAAAAATATTATTTTTATTATATTATTAAAATATATAAATATATTATAATATTATAATTTAAATAATAAATACTATTCAATTAAACTTAAATTATTTATTATAATCAAATATCTTAGCACGTAATTTAAATAACCTTTTCAATTTATCTAATAATAATAATATTAACTAGTAAATAAAAATTTAAAAAATATTCATATAATTAAAATATATATATATACAAAAATATTAACCAATCGATGTGTTGACTTACTAACCTATAAAATCACATTTTGAAGAAGTGAGTTGCGGTTTCTAATCTTATTTTTATCAACTAAAAACGGAGAGAAGGCAAAACATTTTGCCACCCTTATTTCTATCTGTCATATTCATATAATTCAGGTTCACAAAATATAACCATGCGTTTGTTTCATTTAAGTGTGTTAAAACATCTAAAGAATAAAAAATAGTTGGTAAAAATTTGTAACAATTATCTAACTTTCTTTATGATAAATCATTTTTATGAATTTACGAAATATATGTTTTTAGTCGGCTATCAATTATATGTTATGTTAATATTTTATATTATTTTATTTTTGGATTTATAGGGATTTAGACAAAATAATATTTGAGTGCTCGCATCAAGAATTTTAAGCCCCATAAGTAATTCAACCAAACAAAAAATTAGAGAAGAGATGAGCTTTTAATCTTTAAAATATAAATTGAAATATATACTACTTTATACTTTGTTTCGTTTCTACAAAGACAGTAAATCCTTTATCTTGCAGTAAAAGTCTTGAGGACTTTTCCTGGTCTTTAATGTCAATCCTTCACTTCTCATTCTGATATTTTCTCGATTAGGCAAAAAAGGTTATGTGTCTACAAAGACATTTTCAACCTCAAGTTAGTGGAATAATAGATGAGGTAATAAACGCATAAGAGGATTATCAACATTGTATACTTGTGAATAACACTATTTATATATTTTAAACGGACTTTTTACCTAGTGGTCCTGGTTGATATTTAAGATTTTCCCAAATAGGTGTTTAGCTTGATTATCCGATAACCTTTCATAATTTATCATATTTAGCATTAATGATTATGTATCAAGACTCTTTTGGCACATTAATCCCTTAGGCTTGAGGCACAAATACGACGGAGAGTTGTTAAAAGAAAGAAAAATTCATTTCTTTACCTAATAAATATGTTAGCCCCCAAGCTCAAAGACCAGAGAAAGGATAAAGAGTCTAAAAGGAAAAAAGAGAGAACAACTGCCATTATTATTTGGGTGTAGACTTCGATTTTGGCGGGAACATTTATGATTAGATGTGGGGATAAACACTAATACAAAAAAAATATTTTATAATAATTTCTTACGACGATTCTAATTCTTCCGTTATAATAAATTAGATGAAAGTGACTTTGTAATTAAAACTTATTTTTTATGATTTTTTATGTCAGGTTAAAATTAAACTGTTATAGTAAGTATTTTATAAATTATAAATTTAGATATTTTTTTATGTCGATTCAATTTTGAACTGTCATAATAAATATTTATTATGATGGTTCAACTTTGAACCGATATAGATAGTGACTTTGTCAATTTTAAATATAAGTCACTTTCTATGTCGGTTAAAATTCAACTATTATAGTAAGTACTTATTATGACGGTTCAAAATTAAACCGACGTAGAAAATTTTTACTATGATGGTTCAAGTTGAACTGTCATAAAAAGTGTCAAAATTTAAAAATATTTAGCTATGTTTTATCATTTTCATCTCTCTCATTTTTCATTTTTTTTTCCTTGTACGAAGAACTCTATAGTAAGTATTTATTATGACGGTTCAAAATTGAACCGACATAGAAAGTTCTTACTATGACGGTTCAAGTTAAACTATCATAAAAAGTGTCAAAATTTAAAAATATTCAGTTGTGTTTTATCCTTTTCATCTTTCTCATTTTTCATTTTTTTTCCTGTACGAAGTGAAAGCAATGAGAGGGAGATTGATGGATATGTCCCTACATTCCCAAGAGATAATTTTGATGATGATTCAAGTCAACAACATTCAAGAATCAAGCAAACCCAAGATATGATTTTGATAAAGATTTAATTCAAACATCAAGCAAGCCTAAGATGATTCCTGAATATTAGATAAAGTCTTAGAATATTGGATATGGAGGTACAAGTTGATGAAGTAATATTATGCATAAGCCTCTAAAGCACAAGTGTGATAAAATTTTATAACATGATATTTTTCACTGTCATAATAAATTATGATGCATCAGAAATGGAAAAATGATTTTTTCTGTCATAATTGATTACACTAGTAACATAATAAATTATGATAGTTTAAATTTGAAATATATCTGTTTTGAAGAATAAATGTTTTTGAATATATCCTGATTTTTATCCACGAAAATATTAATGTCCAATAGTCATTTTCTGATGTTATTTTTCTATTTAATTAAGTTTTGATGAAAAAAAAACACATAATTACATAATTCAAAAATACAATTTACATTCAATCAGTTTTGAGAAAAGAATTTTGAGCAAGGCAACAAAGATATTTTATACCTTTTGAGAAAACCCTCTTCTCTACTGCCTTTTGTGCTTTCATTGTTAATCACACTTGTTCTTGGATGTTGGCATTCTACAGGCTTCTACAATTTATTGTCTCCATTACCCAGGTGTGACTGTTCTTATTTTTATTACCTTCATCATTTGTGTATGACTGTTCTTATCTTACTCTTTCATCCTTTGTGGGTTTAAGGGGTTTAAGTTAATCAATTGTGTTATTCATCCTTTGATTTATTCAGAGGAGGTGTTCATCCCTAGTGTGATTCTAGGGAGGTGTTCATCCTTTGTGTATTGGTGGAAAAGGAGGTGCTTTTCATCCCTAGTGTGATTCTAGGGAGGTGTTCATCCTTAGTGGGATTCTAAGGAGGTGTGTTTATCCTTTGATTTGTTCAGAGGAGGTGTTCATCCCTAGTGGGATTCTAGGGAGGTGTTCATCCTTAGTGGATTTCTAAGGAGGTGTTCATCCTTAGTGGGATTCTAAGGAGGTGTGTTCATCCTTTGATTTGTTCAGAGGAGGTGTTCATCCCTAGTGGGATTCTAGGGAGGTGTTCATCCTTAGTGGGTTTCTAAGGAGGTGATTATCTTTTGAATTAGTTTACTTTTTGCTGAGTTGATTATAATTTGTGAACTGAATTTAAAAGATAGTGAATTGTGGTCACTCTTGTGTTAAGAGTTGACTGGGAATTGGATGTAGGGTTGGCTATATCCGAACCAGTATAAATCTTTGTGTCATCTTCTCTTCCCTACATTGTCCTTCTCTTCTCTATAATTTTTCCCTTTATCTATCTGATTATATCGGTTCTGCTTTATCTGTGTTCAATTTGATAATTATAATTTAATTAATAAATTATTAGATATCTTAAAATAAATTTTTAATTTGACATCTATTTTAATTTGTGCATCTATTCACCCTCTCTCTAGATGTCATTTGCCTAACAAGTGGTATCAAAGCTTGCTTAAATAAGATATTTCTAAACGATCTATCAAGATGTCTATGCAGAATCAGGTTTACAGGGAAGGAGCCTCAATAAACATACCACCATTGTTTGAAGGAGAAGACTATCAATTTTGGAAAGCGAGAATAGAAATATTTTTACAAACACTAGATTACGGTGTTTGAGATGTTGTACTCAATGGTCCTTACATTTCGATGAGAACAATGGAGTTTGGAGCTGTTCTAAAGACTTTTGACCAATGGATGCTGGATGAAAACAAGCGTGCCCAATATGATGTAAGAGCCCGAAACACTATTGTTTCTACCTTAACTCGTAATGAATTTTTCAGGGTCTCACAATGCAAGACAACAAAAGAAACATGGGACACTCTTGAAGTGACACATGAAAGAACTGTTATAATCGCGCAGTGGAATGTTTACGTTTACGGATAAAAACCAAGAGAGGGGGTGAATTGGTTTCTCAAACAAAAATTAGGGTTTTAAAATTTTTTCCAAATTTCACCGATTAAAATGCTATGTAAAGTAAATAGATAAGGGATAGAAGATTACACAGTTGATTTATACTGGTTCGAATCAAAAGATCCTACGTCCAGTTGCTAATCACTCAAACAGAGGATTAACGTTGTCACTATAATCATAGTTTTACAAACAAATTACAAATGAAAAGATAAGGTAAAGAAAACACCTCTCTTGAATCACACAAGAGATGAACACCTCCTTTGAATCCACAAAGGATGAAGAATAGCTTTTCCTAGAGACGGCACAACACACAATCCATCAAGAAACCCACTCAGTGATTCTTATCGCTTCTAGCCCACACTAGGTTTTCAAAATCCACTTTTTCTTCCCTACAAACAGTTCTCTAGCAGTCGCAACTCTTAACTTTTGTATGAAAAAGGTTTGTTCAATTTGCAGAGAGCCTTAGAGAACCTTAAGTAGAGAGAATAGGGTTTGGGCATTGGGGATTTTCGAAACTTGATGAATTGGGAATAGGGTTTTCGAAACTTGGTCCAATTTTGAATTTCAAAACACATATCAGACCCAAATAATTGATTATCTTAAGTGTTAATCGATTATTCCAGAGCCATTTTCGCAAAGGAGCAAAAACAGGGCAAGATAATCGATTAACAACCCATTTAATCGATTAACAGCCCAGTTAATCAATTAACAAACCATTTAATCGATTAATCCAGTGAGCAAATACTGAAAATAGTTTTCTTTCTGTAATAATCAATTATCCTGTGGTTTAATCGATTATTCCAGTAACTTTTTGATAAAAATGAGTTTTTAGAGCTTTTAAAGAGTGGTCTATGTGCTGGCTATCTTGGACTCTAATATTACAGACTCAAAAACATAAAAATAGAGTTATTACATAACATTACAAGTCTTCAAATCTTTAAGTCCTTTATTCTTGAATCATCATCAAAACCTACAAGCTTCATATCCTTGTATGTTCAACATTCATATTCTTGTATGTTCAACAATCTCCCCCTTTTTTATGATGATCAAAATTTCCTTTAAAGCCCTTTGTAATAACCTGTTTTATCTGTCACAACTAACAAAAATATTAAACATACCAGAAAACATTTAAATTTAATAAACATAAGAGGCTTTAAATAATTTCTCCCCTTATTTTGATTATGATCAAAAAATGAAAGCTCCCCCTCAATAAGTGCATAATATAGAAAAAGCTCTCACTCAAACAAAGCAAAAATACCATTTTTATTCCATAAATCAAATTAATTACAAACAAGAAGATATGGTGAAGAGATTAAAACTCTTCACTTTCATCACTATTAAATTGGACATCAAATCTATCTTCTAAGTTACAAACCCTATCATCTACATCCGAAATACGGCAAATGATTTCATGATGCCGTTCTTGAGAGATAGTGAAGAATTCTTGCATTCTTTGATTCATATCAAATAGCATATCTTTCATAGATGGACGAGATGTAGGATGAGCAGATGGTGTCCCAGTAGTATGAATGTTTTCAGTAGGAATCTTAGTAGCAGGCATCTCTTTATCAGAATCCAGAGCATCTTCAGCCATATTGGGAGCATCATCTTTGTGAACGTAAATTCCATTTACATGCACCATTTGTAACTGAGTGAGCGTGCTGTCAAGCATTAGATTTGAATTTATCGTCCGGACCCTCTGCTCTCCTTCAACATTTACTCCCTTGTATTCTAAGATACAAGAAATAAGAAGAGCATATGGGATTTTAAAGGTTGGATGACACTTAGCTTTAAGCATGGTCAAAGTGACAAGACTACCCCAATCAATTGGCTCATTATTCATGATGGCATGAATAATGCGAAGATCAATAGATGAACATTGTGCATGATTTGTTGATCGAGGACACAAAATCAATACAATGAGATGCAGCAGCATGCATTCTTCTTTCTTTAATGGTCCGACCAATAGAAGTCGGCCAATTTCCATAGAGGGGTTGCGGAGAAATGAGCGGTAAGCCATAATTCTATCAAAATCTTCTAACTCCGCAAGAACATTGATAGCATCCTCCCTTATAGAGAAGTGGGCAACATTTTCCCAGATATCATCATCAAGGATGATAGTCACACCCTTGACTCTAGAAGTGGCTACATGATCTCTATATTTAAAACGTGAATAGAATACCCTAACTAAATCAGGGTAGTAAGTACCTTGCATTTGAATGAATGGAAGGACACCTTGCAGCTCAAGAAGATTTGGAAAGTTAAAGCCCCTATTGATGAATTGATCACCAATAATATATTTTGGAGTGATAATGCCCCTTTCTTTCCAGAAAGTCAGGAATTCCTGTCTTCCTTCATCATCAGAGATCCATCCTTCAACTGAATTTGGACGGGGATGAAAAGCACGAGCGAATCTTCTTCTTGTGGGGATCTTAATACGAGATGATGAAGCCATTAAGATTAGAAGGAAAGGAATATAAGGAATTTTGAAAGCAAGTGAGGCTTTGAGGAAACAAGAGAGCTTGAATGATTCAAGAATGCTTTGATTCAAGGTTTGGAGGTGTGTATATGTGAAATGAAGCCTTCCTATATATATATAACAAGCATAACGGTCATAAACGACTAGATTTGGAAGAATTGGTGCCAAAATAGCCGTTACAAACGGCTAGTTTATAAAAAACGATCCAGGATAATCGATTAATGCTTCAGATAATCGATTAAACCTTCAACTGAACAGAATAATCGATTAACTGGTGCTGTTAATCGATTAAATTTGCAAATAATCGATTATTACTTCAAATAATCGATTATTCCAGAGAGAATTTTCTGATTTTGGTGCAGATAATCGATTATTTCCCAAAATAATCGATTATTCCTGAGAGATCATCGATTTTTTAAGTTTTAAACACATGATAATCGATTAAATCCCTATATAATCGATTATTACACTACAAAATGCAAAAATTGATCAGTTAAGCAGAATTTAGGCTATTTCTAATATTCCTAAGTCTCTTCTAAGATCATAGAATCTATCTTTGGGAAGAGGTTTAGTAAAAATATATGCTAATTAATGCATTGTATCAACATATTCAATTTTACAATTTCCTTTACTAATATGATCTCTTAAGAAGTGATGTTTAATCTCTATATGCTTAGTTCTAGAGTGCATTACTGGATTCTTTGTGAGATTGATAGCACTTGTATTATCATACATTAATGGAATATTACTTAGAAAGATATTATAGTCTTCTAGTTGTTGTTTCATCCACAAAATTTGAGCACAACAATTACCAGCTGCAATATATTCAGCTTCAGTAGTAGATAAAGCAACACATGCTTGTTTCTTAGAATGCCAAGACACTAAGGATGATCCTAACAAATGACATGTTCCACTAGTACTCTTTCTATCTATTTTACATCCTCCATAATCAGCATCAGAATATCCTATTAAACTGTTTAACTGCAGTTAAGTGAGATTCTTTTGGACATGCTTGAAATCTAGCACACACACAAACAAAATGCATAATATCAAGTCTACTTGCAGTTAAGTATAACAGTGAACCTATCATACCTCTATACATAGATTGATTTATTTCCAATGGGTGTGTTAGCTTTCTTTGAAGTGTCCATTCCAAATTTCTTGAGAATCTCTTTGCAGTATTTGGTTTGAGACACAAAGGTGTCATCTTTAAGTTGCTTAATTTGAAGTCCAAGAAAGAATATTAATTCTCCCATCATAGACATTTCAAATTCACCCTGCATTATCTTAGCAAATTCTACACACAAGGAATTATCAGTTGATCCAAAAATTATATCATCAACATATACTTGAACTAATAAGATATGTTCTTTTACTTTCTTAATAAACAAAGTGGAATCAATTTTTCCTCTAGAAAAATCATTTGAAATTAGAAAACTACTTAATCTTTCATACCAAGACCTAAGAGCTTGTTTCAAACCATATAAAACTTTCTTTAACTTAAAAATATGGTTAGGATATTTAAAATCTTCAAATCCAGGAGGTTGTTCCACATATACTTGTTAGAATCGCGCAGTGGAATGTTCGCGTGGTCGGACAAAAACCAAGAGGGGGGTGAATTGGTTTCTTAATAAAAATTAGGTTTTCAAAATTTTCCCCAAATTTTACCGATTAAAAACTGTGTAAATGTAAATAGAGAAAGGGATAGAGTCTTACACAGGAAATTTATACTGGTTCGGATCAAAAGACCCTACGTCCAGTTGCTAATCACTCAAACAGAGGATTAACGCTGTCACTATAAACAAAGTTATTACAAACAAGTTACAATGGAAGAGATAAAGTAAAGATAACACCTCTCTTGAAATCCACAAGAGATGAAGAACAACTTTCCCCAGAGACAGCACAACACACAATCCACTAAGAACTCCACTTAGTGATTCTTATCGCTTCTAGCCCACACCAGGTTCAGAAAGCCCCTTTTTCTTGCAACAAACAGTTCTCTGGCACTCACAACACTTAACTTTTGTATGAAAAAGGTTGTTCTTCTTTTCTGAGTGCCATAGAAGAGTTTAAGTAGAGAAATTAGGGTTTAGGAATTGGGGATTTCGAAACTAGGGTTCTTGGAAATAGGGTTTTCGAAAATAGGTTTGATTTGAAGTTAAAATTCAAAATCTGACTGAAATAATCGATTAAAAGAAGTATTAATCGATTAAAACAGAGCCAAATATCAACAGAACCCAAACCTCTCTGTTTTAATCGATTAAAAGGTGGTTTAATCGATTAAACCGCCTGATAATCGATTAAAAGTTGGTTTAATCGATTAAACCAGTGAGTTGTTACAGAAAATGATTTTTCTCACTGTTTTAATCGATTATTTCCCTATTTAATCGATTAAAGCCGAGCCTGGATGATATATTTGAGCTTTTTGAAGCTTCTAAGGTGCAGACTATGTACCGACTATCTTAAACTCTAATATTACAGACTCAATCTAATTGAAACAGAGTTATTACAATACAAAACAAGTCTTCAACACTCTAAGTCTTTGTGTTCTTGAATCATCATCAAAATCAACAATCTTCATGTTCATCAAGTGCAACATCAAGTCCTTGAATGTTCAACAATCTCCCCCTTTTTGATGATGATCAAAATTATCTTTTAAAGCCTTGTAATAACCTGTTTTATCTGTCATACTAACAAACACATTAAACATACCAGATAATATTTAAATGCAATTCATAAGAGGCTTTAAATATTTCTCCCCCTATTTTGATTATAATCAAAAATAACTCTGCAATAACAATCATAAGAGCTCCCCCTCAAAATATGCATAATTTAGAGAAAGCTCCCCCTCAATCAATGCAATAACAAAACATCACATTTTATTTCAGAAATGTCAATACATTACATCACAAGAAGAAAAAAATAAACAACAAATTTAAAATTCTTCACTATCATCACTATGAAAGTGTGCATCAAATCTATTTTCTAAACGACACACTTTATCATCTACATCAGATATACGGCGAATTCTTTCCTCATGCCGTACTCCAGAAAGAGTGAAGAATGACTGCATCTTCTGATTCATGTCAAATAACATGTCTTCCATGGATTGTCGAGTTTCATGATGAGTAGAGGAAGTTCCAACACTTTGGATTTGGTCAGAGGGAAACTCAGCAGCTGGAGGCATATCTTCATCAGAATCTTCATTAGCATCACCTTGATTAGGAACGTCATCCTTGTGAACATAAATATCATTGACTCGCACCATTTGGAGTTGAATCAATGTGTTGTCCAGCATGTGGTTCAAGTTATTTGTTCTAACTGTTTGTTCACCTTCAACATTCACTCCTTTATATTCAAGAATACGAGAGACAAGTAAAGCATATGGAATTTTGAATGTAGGATGACGTTTTGCTTTTAACATGGTCATTGTGACAAGAACGCCCCAATCTAACGGCTCATTATTCATTATGGCATGAATAATATGAAGATCAATGGAAGAACATTGGGCATGATTTGTAGCTCGAGGACATAGGATCCAAACAATTAGATGGAGAATCATGCATTCCTCCTTCTTTAAAGGTCCAGCATGAAGGAGACGTCCAATCTCCATGGAGGGATTTCGCAGAAAAGAACGGTAAGCTAATAACCTGTCAAAATCATCTAACTCACCATAAATGTTAATAGCATCGTCTCTAATTGGAAAGTGAGCGACGTTTTCCCAAATATCATCGTCAAGAATAATTGTGACACCCTTTACTCTAGAAGTAGCAATTTGATCTCTAAATTTAAATCTAGAGTAAAATACCCTAACCAAGTCCGGATAATAAGTACCTTGCATTTGGATGAAGGGAAGAACTCCTTGAATTTCAAGAAGGTTGGGAAAATTGAATCCCCTATTGATGAATTGCTCACCAATAAGAAACTTGGGAGAAATAATAGCCCGTTCTTTCCAGTAGGTCAGAAATTCTTGTTGGCCATCTGTATCAGAAATCCATCCTTCTACAGAATTAGGACGGGGACGAGATGAGGGTGCAGATCTTCTTCTCGTAGGGATCTTAGCACGAGAAGATGAGGCCATTGAAAGATTTGAGGAATAACAAGAAGATTTAGAAAGCTAAGTGTAGTGAGAAGAGGGCAAGATAGCTAGAATAAGGCAAGATAGCTTGATTTCAAGAGATAGAAGTGAGTAGAAGTGAAATGAAGGTCCCTGTTTATAACCAAGCATCTCCAACGTTCATATAGAAGGGAATAATGGTCAAAATATCCGTTGGCAACGGCTAGGAAGCAAACTTGGTCGGATTTAATCGATTAAAATTCAAATTAATCGATTAAATCACTTCCAGACCCGTTTAATCGATTATTTTGGGCTGTTAATCGATTATTACTGGTTTTAATCGATTAATGGACGAATTAATCGATTATTCCAGAGAGGAATACCCTGTTTTATGTGTTATGGATGCAAATAATCGATTATTACTCCAATTAATCGATTATTCCAGAGAGGAATGCCCTGTTTTGAGTGTTTGAACACATGATAACCTATGAACATCCTACATAATGAATTATAACATTACAACCATCTAAAAACAGTCAAATTAAGCAGAATTTAAGCTATTTCTAATATCCCTAAGTCTCTTCTAAGATCATAGAATCTATCCTTGGGTAGAGGCTTAGTAAAAATATCTACTAATTGACGTTTGGTATCTACATACTCTATTTTACAGTTTCCTTTGCTGATATGATCTCTCAAAAAGTGATGTCTTATTTCTATATGTTTAGTCCTAGAGTGTGCATTACTGGATTCTTAGTAAGATTTATTGCACTCGTATTTTCACACATCAACGGAATGTCATTTAAAAAGATACTATAATCTTCTAACTGTTGTTTCATCCACAAAATTTGAGCACAACAACTACCAACTACGATATATTCAGCTTCAGTGGTACATAAAGCAACACATGCCTGTTTCTTAGAATGCCAAGATATTAAGGATGAACCTAACAAATGACATGTCCCACTAGTACTTTTCCTATCAATTTTACATCCACCATAATCAGCATCAGAATATCCTATTAAACTCATACAAGCATCAGACGGATACCACAAACCAAAACCAGTAGTTCCTTTTAAGTATTTTAAAATATGTTTCACTGCAATTAGATGAGATTCTTTAGGACAAGCCTGAAATCTAGCACACACACAGACAAAATGCATAATATCAGGTCTACTTGTAGTTAAGTATAACAGTGATCCTATCATACCTCTATACATAGTTTGATTAACTTCCAAACCTGATTCATCCTTGTCTAGATAGCATGAAGTTCCCATGGGTGTGTTAGCTTCCTTTGAGGTGTCCATTCCAAACTTTTTAAGGATCTCTTTGCAGTATTTGGTTTGAGAGATGAAAATGCCATCTTTAAGTTGCTTGATTTGTAGTCCAAGGAAGAATGTCAATTCTCCCATCATAGACATTTCAAACTCTCCCTGCATTATCTTAGCAAATTCTACACATAACGAATTATCAGTTGATCCAAAAATAATATCATCAACATACACCTGGACCAATAAGATATGTTCTTTAACTTTCTTTATAAACAGTGTAGAATCAATTTTTCCTCTAGAAAAATCATTTGATGTTAGGAAACTACTTAACCTTTCATACTAAGATCTAGGAGCTTGTTTCAACCCGTATAAAGCTTTCTTTAATTTAAAAACATGATTAGGAAAACTAAAATCCTCAAAACCAGGGGGTTGCTCCACATAAACTTCTTCTTTAATAAAACCATTCAAAAATGCACTTTTAACATCCATTTGATATAGTTTAAATTTCATTAAAGATGCATAGGCAAGAAGTAGGCGTATAGCCTCTAACCTGGCAACAGGAGCATAAGTTTCATCATAATCTATACCTTCCTCCTGACAATAGCCTTTTGCAACAAGTCTGGCTTTATTCTTTGTTATGTTCCCATCTTCATCAAGTTTATTTCTAAACACCCATTTTGTTCCAATAACTTGATATGATTCTTCCCTTGGGATTAATTCCCAGACTTGATTCCTTTCAAATTGGTTAAGTTCTTCTTGCATGGCTATGCACCATTGGTCATCTTTAAGTGCTTCCTCAACATTCTTGGGTTCAATCTTTGACACAAAAGCTACAAACATACAAAAATTAGTCATATTTCTTGTTCTTACCCCTTTTGAGATGTCACCTATGATATTGTCCATTGAGAGTCCTCTAGATGATTGCCATTCTTTTGCTAATTCAGGCGTTTGAGAAGGCTCATTTTCTTCCAAATATAATTCATCAAGAGCCTCTCTTATATATTCATCATCCCCTGCAATTTCTTTATTTGACTCAAGAGGATTTCCCCCAAGGTCTACAATCTCATCAAAGGTAACATGAATAGATTCTTCTATATTCAAAGTTCTTCTATTAAATACCCTATAAGCCTTGCTAGTTAATGAATAACCTAAGAAAATTCCTTCATCAGCTTTAGAGTCAAATTTTCCTAAGTTGTCCTTTCCATTATTTAATACAAAGCACTTACATCCAAAAATTTTCAAATGAGCAACATTAGGCTTTCTACCATTAATCAATTCATATGGAGTAGATTTAATTATTGACCTAATGAGCATTCTATTTAAAACATAACATGCAGTACTAACCGCATCAGCCCAAAAATACTTAGGAACATTAGATTCATTTAACATAGTTCTAGCAAGTTCCTCTAATGACCTATTTTTCCTTTCAACTACACCATTTTGTTGGGGAGTCCTAGGAGCATAAAAGTTATGTAATATTCCATTTTCTTCACAATAATTATCAAACTTTTCATTTTGAAACTCACCACCATGGTCACTTCTTAAAGCTTTAATTCTTAAGTCTTTCTCATTTTGAATTTGTTTTGAAAATTTTCTAAAGACCTTAAAAGCTTCACTTTTCGTAGTTAGAAAAAATGTCCATGTATATCTAGAATAATCATCAACAATCACAAGACAATAATAATTTCCACCAAAGCTTTTTATCCTAGAAGGTCCAAATAAATCTAAATGTAATAATTCTAGGGGTTTTGAAGTGGAAACAACATTCTTTGATTTAAATGATGATTTTACTTGTTTACCCTTTTAACATGCATCACATAACCTACCTTTTTCAAATTTTAACTTAGGCAAACCAATAACTAAGTCTTTTGATATCAATTTATTCAAATGATGCATATTTATATGAGCAGCTCTTTTATGCCATAACCAAGGGTTCTCTTCCTTAGCAACTAAACATGTTATACTAGACTCATGTAAACAATCCAAATCAATCAAATATATGTTGTTATGCCTAATGCCTTTCAATGCTACATTTTCGGAATCAATCAAAAGTATGGTGCAAAATTTACTTTCAAAAATTACCTTAAAGACTTTGTCACATAATTGACTTATACTAAGGAGATTATGCTTAAGTCCATCAACAAGTAGCACATCCTTGATCTCCAAAGTGTTTGCACCACCTATGTTTCCAATTCCAAGGATCTTCCCTTTGTTGTTGTCCCCATAAGTTACATATCCTTGTTCCTTAGCCTTGAAACTCACAAATTTAGATTTATCTCCGGTCATATGTTTTGAGCATCCGCTATCAAGATACCACATAGACTTCTTTGATTTGGAAGTTTCCTACAAAACAAGAATATAGTAAACTTAGGTCCCCACAACTTTTGGGTCCTTGGGGTTAGAGACATAATAATCTATTTAACTATAGGAACCCAAATGTATTTACCTTTAGGTACACCAAAATGTTTGATTTTACATCTATTTGACGTGTGTCCTTGTTTCATGCAATAAAAACATGCTTTAGATGTAGTTTTTGAAATTGATACATTTCTAACTTTTGACATTTTAGTTCCTTTCTCAACCCATATTCTTTTCTTTTTAGTTTTAGACTTTTTCATAGAAACTTGATGATTTACATTAGTTTGAGCAAAAACAGTTTTATCCTTCTTAAGATCACTTATTTCCATTTCGGCTTTATCAAGTAGATGATTAAGAATATCTATGTCATATTCATGCTCTTTACAAGTTTCACATGCTAAATTCTTATCCTCATATAAACATACAATTTTCGTGTCTAATACCTCTTTTTCTTCTAAACATGTAATTTTCATTTTTAAAGAGTCAATTTCCTTTTCGGATCTACTTAAATTCTTCTTTACAACTTTATATTCATTTTTCAAGTTCTTAAAAGCAGTAAACAATTCATTATAAGCATTTTGCAATTCATCATAGTTATTATCCTCATCACTAGAAGATGTGTCGGAATCACTTACCTCAAAATCAGATGATATGTTGTCATTTGCCATTAAGCAAATGTTTGCTTCTATTTCCGAGTCACTTGATTCCGAACTTGAGTCACTGTTGTCCCAAGCAATGTAGGCTTTCTTCTTGAAGTGCTTTTTGCCTTTAACTTCATCGTTCTTCTTATTTGGACATTCGGTCTTTACATGTCCTGCTTCACCACAACCATAGCATTTTATATTTACTGAAGAATTTTCCCTTACCTTTCCTTTACCTTTGAAGGGATGTCTTCCTTTTGCTTTCATGAATTTGGTGAACTTTTTTATCATTAGACTCAATTCTTCTTCTTCATCGTTTGAGTCTTCTTCTTCCCTTTTATTTTTACCTTTTGAGATTTCGGTTTTGAAGGCTAGATTCTTCTTTTGAAATTGATCTTCTTCTTCGTTTAACCTTCCAAGCTCTAACTCATGTTCTCTAAGTTTTCCAAAGAGCGCCGCCATAGACATAGTGGCAAGATTTTGTGACTCCGAGATGGCCGTCACCTTAGGTTGCCATTTCCTATCCAAAGATTTCAAAATTTTAACATTTAATTCATCAACGTCAAAAATTTTACCTAGTCCGGTGAGATGGTTCACGATATGAGTGAAACGCTTTTGTACGTCAAAGATCGTTTCGCCTTGTTGCATCTGGAACATCTCGTATTCTTGGATTAGAGAATTTTTGTGTGCTCTTTTAACGTCGTCAGTTCCTTCGTGGGTCACTCTAAGCATTTCCCACATTTCCTGTGCACTTTTACAAACAGAAATTCTATAAAACTCGTCAAGGGTTAGAGCAGATGAAATAATATTTCTAGCCCTAACGTCAAATTGTGCTTTTCTGTTTTCTTCTACAGTCCATCTAGAAAAAGGTTTAAGAACGTCAACACCATTCTCTGTAACTTTAGGAACAAATGGACCGTTTAAAATAGCGTCCCAAACGCCTCTATCAACAGACTCTAAAAATATTTGCATACGTACCTTCCAGAAAGGATAATTTTGACCCGCAAAAAGTGGGGGTCTGTTGATAGACGCACCTTCGGCAAAAGTTTGATTTTGTCCGGCCATTTTCGAAAATTTGAATGACTATCAAAGCAATCTCTGATACCACTTGTTAGAATCGCGCAGCGGAATGTTTGCGTGGTCGGACAAAAACCAAGAGGGGGGGTGAATTGGTTTCTTAATAAAAATTAGGTTTTCAAAATTTTCCCCAAATTTTACCGATTAAAAACTGTGTAAATGTAAATAGAGAAAGGGATAGAGTCTTACACAGGAAATTTATACTGATTCGGATCAAAAGACCCTACATCCAGTTGCTAATCACTCAAACAGAGGATTAACGCTGTCACTATAAACAAAGTTATTACAAACAAGTTACAATGGAAGAGATAAAGTAAAGATAACACCTCTCTTGAAATCCACAAGAGATGAAGAACAGCTTTCCCCAGAGACAGCACAGCACACAATCCACTAAGAACTCCACTTAGTGATTCTTATCGCTTCTAGCCCACACCAGGTTCAGAAAGCCCCTTTTTCTTGCAACAAACAGTTCTCTGGCACTCACAACACTTAACTTTTGTATGAAAAAGGTTGTTCTTCTTTTCTGAGTGCCATAGAAGAGTTTAAGTAGAGAAATTAGGGTTTAGGAATTGGGGATTTCGAAACTAGGGTTCTTGGAAATAGGGTTTTCGAAAATAGGTTTGATTTGAAGTTAAAATTCAAAATATGACTTAAATAATCGATTAAAAGAAGTATTAATCGATTAAAACAGAGCCAAATATCAACAGAACCCAAACCTCTCTGTTTTAATCGATTAAAAGGTGGTTTAATCGATTAAACCGCCTGATTTAAACCACCTTTTAATCGATTAAAAGTTGGTTTAATCGATTAAACCAGTGAGTTGTTATAGAAAATGATTTTTCTCACTGTTTTAATCGATTATTTCCCTATTTAATCGATTAAAGCCGAGCCTGGATGATATATTTGAGCTTTTTGAAGCTTCTAAGGTGCAGACTATGTACCGGCTATCTTAAACTCTAATATTACAGACTCAATCTAATTGAAACAGAGTTATTAAAATACAAAACAAGTCTTCACCACTCTAAGTCTTTGCGTTCTTGAATCATCATCAAAATCAACAATCTTCATGTTCATCAAGTGCAACATCAAGTCCTTGAATGTTCAACAATACTTCCTCTTTGATAAACCCATTCAAAAATTCACTTTTAACATCCATTTGATATAATTTAAATTTCATCAATGAGGCATAAGCAAGAAGTAGGCGTATAGCCTCTAACCTGGCAACAGGAGCATAAGTTTCATCATAATCAATATCTTCCTCTTGACAGTAACCTTTGGCAACAAGTCTGACTTTGTTCTTTGTTATATTTCCATCTTCATCAAGTTTGTTTCTAAATACCCATTTTGTTCCAATCACTTGATGAGATTCTTTTCTTGGAATTAATTCCCAGACTTGATTTCTTTCAAATTGATTGAGTTCTTCTTGCATTGCTATGCACCATTGGTCATCTTTAAGAGCTTCTTCAACATTTTTGGGTTCTATCTGTGAAACAAAAGGTATAGACATATAGAAATTTGTCATATTTCTAGTTCTTACCCCTTTCACCAATTATTGTCCATTGAAAGTCCTCTTGGTGATTGCCACTCTTTTGCTAATTCATTTGGTTGAGATGACTCATTCTTATTCAAGTACATTTCTTCTAGAGCCTCTCTTATGTACTCATCATTTCCTGCAAATTCTTTATTTGACTCAAGAGGATTTCCCTCAAGGTCTACAATTTTATCAAAGGTGACATGTACAGATTCTTCAACATTTAAAGTTCTTATATTGAACACTTTATATACTTTGCTAGTTAGTGAATAACCTAAGAAAATGCCCTCATTGGCTTTTGAGTCAAATTTTCCTAAGTTATCTTTTCCATTATTTAAAACAAAGCATTTACATCCAAATATTTTTAAATGAGTAACATTAGGCTTTCTATCATTTAACAGTTCATAAAGTTAATTTTATAATTGGCCTAATAAGCATCCTATTCAATACATAACATGTAGTACTTACAGCATCAACCCAAAAATACTTAGGAACATTTGATTCATTCAACATTGTTCTAGCAAGTTCCTCTAGTGACCTATTTTTCCTTTCTACTACAGCATTTTGTTGGGGAGTCCTAGGTGCAGAAAAATTATGCATAATACCATTTTCCTCAAAATAATTTTCAAACCATTCATTTTGAAACTCTCCACCATGGTCACTTCTTAACACCTTAATTCTTAAATCTTTCTCATTTTGGATTTGCTTGGAAAACTTCCTAAAAACCTTAAAAGATTCACTTTTTAGTGGTAAGAAAAATGTCCAAGTATATCTAGAAAAATCATCAAAAATTACAAGAGCATAATAATTTCCACCAAAACTTTTTATCCTAGATGGACCAAATAAATCTAAGTGTAATAGTTCTAAAGGTTTTGATGTGGAAATAACATTCTTAGATTTAAAGGATGATTTCACTTGTTTACCTTTTTTACATGCATCACATAATCTATATTTTTCAAACTTTAACTTAGGCAAACCAACAACTAAGTCCTTTGATATTAGTTTGTTTAATTGATGCATGTTTATATGAGTCGCTCTCTTATGCTATAACCATGGATTTTCTTCCTTAGCAACTAAGCATGTTATACTAGTATTAGGTACACAATCCA
This sequence comes from Sphenostylis stenocarpa, assembly GCA_963425845.1. NCBI lineage: Eukaryota > Viridiplantae > Streptophyta > Magnoliopsida > Fabales > Fabaceae > Sphenostylis > Sphenostylis stenocarpa. The sequence continues at coordinate 53,678,313 of OY731403.1, forward strand.
AATCAATCAAATAGATATTATTATGCCTAATGCCTTTCAATGCTATATTTTTGGAATATTTTAAATGTATGGTACAAAACTTACTTTCAAAGATTACCTTGAATCCTTTGTCACAAAGTTGACTTATACTTAGGAGATTATGCTTTAGCCCATCAACAAGAAGCACATCCTTTATCTCCAAAGTATTTGCACCACCAATGTTTCTGATTCCAAGTATTTTTCCTTTGTTGTTGTCCCCATAGGTTACATATCCTTGTTCTTTAGCTTTGAAACTTACAAATTTCGTTTTGTATTCGGTCATATGTTTTGAACATCCACTGTCAAGATACCACATAGCCTTCTTGGATTTGGAAGTTTCCTATAAAACAAGAATATAGTAATCTTAGGTCCCTATAACTTTTGGGTCCTTGGGGTTAGAGACAAACAAATTATTTCACTATAGGAACCCAAACATATTTTCCTTTAGGAACACCAAAATGTTTAATTCTACACCTATTTGAAGTATGACCATGTTTCATACAATAAAAGCATGCATTAGATGTAATCTTTGAATATGATACATTTCTAACTTTTAAAGTTTTAGTTCCTTTTTCAACCCATACTCTTCTATTTTTAATTTTGGGTTTTTTCGATGGAACATGACAATTTTCTCTATTTTGAACAATAGCTTTATCCTTATAATTATCACTTATTTCCTTCTTAGCTTTATCAAGCAAATGGCTAAGTATATAAATATCATATTTATACTCTTTACATGATGCACATGCTATATTCTTATTATCTTTTTCCTCTAAACATAAAATTTTCGTTTTTAAGGACTCCGCCTCTTTTTCAGATTTATTCAAACACTTTTTCACAGATTTATATTCATTTTTCAAGTCCTTAAAAACAGTAAAAAATTCTCCATATGCATTTTGTAGAGCATCATAATAATTTTCATCATCACTTGAGGGAGAGTCAGAATCACTAACCTCAAAGTCGGAAGAGATGTTGTCATTTGCCATCAAGCAAATGTTTGCTTCAGTTTCCGAATCACTTGACTCCGAACTTGAGTCACTATCATCCCAAACAATGTAGGATTTCTTCTTGAACAATTTATTGCCTTTATGATCTTCATTTTTCTTATTTGGACATTCGGTTTTTACATGTCCTGTTTCACCACAACCATAACATTTAATATTTAAGGAAGTACTTTCTCTTACTTTTCCCTTACCTTTGAAGGATTGTTTCCCTTTGCCTTTCATGAACTTTGTAAATTTCTTTATCATGAGACTCAAATTTTTATCATCTTCATTCTCCGAGTCTTCTTCCTCCTTCTTGTTCTTATTCTTGGAAATTTTAGTTTTGAAGGCAAGATTCCTCTTTTGATGTTGGCCTTCTTCATCATTTAGTCTTCCGAGTTCAAGTTCATGTTCTCTCAATTTTCCAAAGAGCGCCGCCATGCCATAGACATGGTAGCAAGATTTTGTGACTCCGTGATGACCGTCACCTTAGGTTGCCATTTCCTATCCGAAGATTTAAGAATTTTTACATTTAATTCATCAGTATAAAATTTTTTACCTAACCCGGTGAGATGGTTCATGATATGTGTGAAACGCTTTTGAACGTCAAAAATTGTTTCCCCTTGTTGCATCCGGAACATCTCATACTCTTGTATCAATGAGTTCTTTCTTGCTCTTTTAATGTCATCGGTACCTTCGTGAGTTACTCTTAGCATTTCCCACATTTCTTGAGCACTTTTATAAACTGATATCCTGTAAAACTCATCAAGGGTTAAAGTAGATGAAATTATATTTCTAGCCCTAACATCATATTGGGCTTTTCTATTTTCTTCAGCCGACCATCTAGAAAATGGTTTTGGTCCATTTAAAATTGCATCCCAAACACCTCTATCAACAAACTCCAAAAATATTTGCATTTTAACTTTCCAAAAAGGATAATTTTGTCCCGCAAAAAGTGGGGGTCTATTGATAGAAGCACCCTCGACAAACGTTTGATTTTGTCTGGCCATTTTTGAAAATTGAATGACTATCAAAGCAAGCTCTGATACCACTTGTTAGAATCGCGCAGCAGAATGTTTGCGTTTAAGGACAAAAACCAAGGGGGGGGGGTGAATTGGTTTTTCAAACAAAAATTAGGGTTTTAAAATTTTTTCCAAATTTCACCGATTAAAATGCTGTGTAAAGTAAATAGATAAGGGATAAAAAGTTATACAGTTGATTTATACTGGTTCGGATCAAAAGACCCTACGTCCAGTTGCTAATCACTCAAACAGAGGATTAACGATGTCACTATAATCACAATTTTATAAAGAGATTACAAATGAAAAGATAAGGTAAAGAAAACACCTCTCTTGAGTCACACAAGAGATGAACACCTCCTTTGAATCTACAAAGGATGAAGAACAGTTTTTCCTAGAGATGGCACAACACACAATCCACCAAGAAACCCACTCAGTGATTCTTATCGCTTCTAGCACACACTAGGTTTTCAAAATCCCCTTTTTCTTCCCTACAAACAGTTCTCTAGCAGTCACAACTCTTAAATTTTGTATGAAAAAGGTTTGTTCAATTTGCAGAGAGCCTTAGAGAACCTTAAGTAAAGAGAATAGGGTTTGGGAATTGGGGATTTTCGAAACTTGATGAATTGGGAATAGGGTTTTCAAAACTTGGTCCAATTTTGAATTTCAAAACACATATGAGACCCAAATAATCGATTATCTTAAGTGTTAATCGATTATTCTAGAGTCATTTTCCTAGAGGAGCAAAAACAAGGCCAGATAATCGATTAACAACCCATTTAATCGATTAACAGCCTAGTTAATCGATTAACAACCCAGTTAATCGATTAACAGACAATTTAATCGATTAATCCAGTGAGAAAATATTGAAAATGGTTTTCTTTCTGTAATAATCGATTATCTTGTGGTTTAATTGATTATTCCAGTAACTTTTTGATAAAAATGAATTTTTAGAGCTTTTAAAGAGTGGTCTATGTGCTGGCTATCTTGGACTCTAATATTACAGACTCAAAAACATAAAAACATAGTTATTACATAACATTACAAGTCTTCAAATCTTTAAGTCCTTTATTCTTGAATCATCATCAAAATCTACAAGCTTCATATCCTTGTATGTTCAACATTCATATTCTTGTATGTTCAACAAGAACAAATGAAGTAAAGCGAGCACGTAAGAACACACTCATTCAGGAGTATGAATTGTTTTAAATGCAGCAGAATGAAAGCATCACGAATTTCTAAACACGCTTCACACATATAGTAAATCACTTGAAAGTATTAGGAAAGAGTTTTGATAATGAGGAGTTGAACACAAAGATCTTGAAATCATTAGACAGGAATTGACAACCAAAGGTCACTACTATTACAGAATCAAAGGATCTCACATAAATGAATATTTCTACTCTATTTGGAAAGCTGCAAGAACATGAGATGGGGCTACAAAGGTTAAAGAATGGTGAACAAAATCGAAACAAGACAATAACTCTAAAAGCAGAAAAATCTTCACAAGATGAAAGTGAAAATGAAGGTAAGTTTTTGGACTCCGATATGACTCTTTTTGTTAAACAATTTTATCACTTTATGAAGAACAGGAAAAAGAGACAACAAAGAAAAGAGAAAACCAATAGATACGAGTGCTATGGATGTGGAAAACTTGGCTATATCAAACCAGACTGTCCGAAACTTAAGAAAGAGAAGAAAGATATGAAAGAGAAGAAGAAAGAGAAGAAGAAAGAGAAGAACGATATCTATAAGAGAAAACATAAATCTTATATTGCTTGGGTGGATAATGGTTCTTCCATAACACAAGAGAGTTCTTCTGAAAGCAGTGATGGAGAAGAAGAAGCAAATTTTTGCTTTATGGTAAAAAGTGATGATGAATCCTCATCACAAGAAACCTCATCACAGGTAAACAGTACAAAATCCTTAAATGAATATGAAGGTTTTACCAAGTTATCTAAGAAATACAATGCACTTAGACAAAAGTTTAATGCATTAGAAAACATTGTTGGTATTCTTGAAAAAGAAAATGTGTACTTAAAGAAAGATGTTGAGAAATTTAAAACTTTGTCTAAAAATAAAGAGTTACTAAACCTTGTGAAAATTATAATAATTTGAAAAATGAGATTTTCAAGTTAGAGAAAATAATGAGTGATTTTTCTAAATCTTCTGCAAATCTTGATTCTATGTTAGGTTATCAAAGAGTGGATTCTAGCAAAGCTGGACTTGGTTACAAACTCAAAGAAAGATTAGAACCCCATAAAACTATTTTTGTGAAAGAGTAAAGGAAAACAGATGTGAAACCAGTTTAAAAAACTTTAAGAAACTCATTTAGACTTTTTCAAAGAAAACCAACATGTTTTTATTGCATGAAATTCGGTCATACATCAAATAGATGTTACATAAAATATTTTGGCATATCTAATGGAAAATATGAATGGGTGCCTAAAGGAACAAAGCATTTAGACATGTCTAGATGATAGTTGAGCATCTAATAGATTATGAATTTTTGGAAAAAAAAATTTCTTGTTGTCATAATCAATTACGTTGATTTTGAAGGTGTTGTGATAATCGATTATTATATCATGATTATATTATTTTAATCCTTAGTCTTTTGGTAGAGACTTGTGATTCTACTAACCTTTTTAAGGACCCAAAGATGATGAAAGGGTACCTAGATTTGTATGTTGATATTGCAGGTGATTATCAAGGATAAGAAATCAATGCAGGTTATTGGAGCTAAATGGGTGTACGGGAGCAAAGCTGGATAAATAGGAAAATATCATAAAGATAAGTTTATTCTTATCTCCCATACCCTGCATTGAATATATGCACTTATCTGCCACATAAATTCGATTAATGACCAACTTTGAAATTTGAAAGTTTGAATTTTGAAAATATGAATTTATAAAAATTTGAAATTATTAAAGTTTGAAATTTGAAAGTTTGAATTTTAAAAATATGATTTTATGAAAATTTGAAATTATTAAAGATTGAAATTTGAAATTTTGAATTTTGAATTTTGAAAATTTGAAATTTGAAAGTTTGAATTTAGAAAATCTGAATTTATGAAAATTTGAAATTATTAAAGTTTAAAATTTGACAGTTTGAGATTTTTGAAATTTGAAATTTTGCAGTTTGAGATTTTGAAATTTGAAATTTTGCAGTTTGAGATTTTTGAAATTTTAAATTTTGTAGTTTGAGATTTTGAAATTTGAAATTTTGGCAGTTTGAGATTTTTGAATTTGAATTGGAATTGAAATTTGAAATTTGGGATTAGAAATTTGAATTTGAAATTTGTGATTAGAAATTTGAATTTGAAATTTGAAATTTGAAATTTGTTGCAATTTGAATTTGAAGTTTGAAATTTGGAATATAAGTGAATTTGAATTTTAATTTGAAAGCCGCCTTAATAAGAATATTGCAATTGGGGAAACTACTTCATTCCATTCTCCTATCTTTCTCTCTCTTCATTTACCTGGGGTATCCTAGATATTGCCTCCTTAATATGATGTTCTTCTCTATGACACTTTGTGATGCATTATCTTCTCTTCTTTGATTTATGTACTAATTTGCGCAAATTTGTGCTTAATTTCTATTGCAATATTTTCATAATTATCAATGAAATAGGGAGAGATTTTGATAATATTAATTTGTGTGAAACAAGGGGAGATTTTTTTTCTCTTGAAATACTTTTTTTATGATTATCAATGAAACAGGGGGAGATTTTTTGATGAATCAAAATCTGTATGAAATTCATTCCTAATTCTGAATTAAACAGGGGAGGTAGGAGAAATTTTGCTCAGATAAATTAGGGGGAGCTTTGTTATTAACATATCTAGGGGGAGTTTAAATATTCTGTGCTAAATTATACTGTGCTAATTTGTGCTAATCTTGAGCTGGCTATATAGAGTCAAACATTTTCATTTATTTCAGGTGTTTCCTTGATCATTATCAAAAAGGAGGAGATTGAAAGCAATGAGGGAGAGATTGATGGATATGTCCCTACATTCTCAAGAGATAATTTTGATGATGATTCAAGTCAATAACATTCAAGAATCAAGCAAACCCAAGATATGATTTTGATAAAGATTTAATTCAAACATCAAGCAAGCCCAATATGATTCCTGAAGACTAGATAGAGTCTTAGAATATTGGATATGGAGGTACAAGTTGATGAAGTAATATTATGTATAAGCGTCCAAAGCACAAGTGTGATAAAATTTCGTAACATGATATTTTTTCACTATCATAATCAATTATGATGCATCAGAAATGGAAAAACAATTTTCTTTGTCATAATTGATTATACTGGTAACATAATCAATTATAGCAGTTCAAATTTGAAATATATCTGTTTTGAAGAATAAATGTTTTTGAATATATCCTGATTTTTGTCCACGAAAAGATTAATGTCCAACAACCATTTTCTGATGCTATTTTTATGTTTAATTAAGTTTTGATGGAAAATATAAAAAACACACAATTACAGAATTCAAAAATACAATTTACATTCAATCAGTTTTGAGAAAAGAATTTTGAGCAAGGCAACAAAAATATTTTACACCTTCTGAGAAAACTCTCTTCTCTACTGTCTTCTGTGCTTTCATTGTTAATCACACTTGTTCTTGGAGGTTGGCATTCTACAGGCTTCTACAATTTGTTGTCTCCATTACCCAGGTGTGACTGTTCTTATTTTTATTACCTTCAGCATTTGTGTATGACTGTTCTTATATTACTCTTTCATCCTTTGTGGGTTTAAGAGGTTTATGTTAATCAATTGTGTTATTCATCCTTTGATTTATTCAGAGGAGGTGTTCATCCCTAGTGTGATTCTAGGGAGGTGTTCATCCTTTGTGTATTGGTGGCAAAGGAGGTGCTTTTCATCCCTAGTGTGATTTTACGGAGGTGTTCATCCTTAGTGGGATTCTAAGGAGGTGTTTTCATCCTTTGATTTTTTCAAAAGAGGTTTTCATCCCTAGTGTTATTCTAGGGAGGTGTTCATCCTTAGTGGGATTCTAAGGAGGTGTGTTCATCCTTTGATTTGTTCAGAGGAGATGTTCATCCCTGGTGGGATTCTAGGTAGGTGTTCATCCTTAGTGGGTTTTTAAGGAGGTGATTATCTTTTGAATTAATTTACTTTTCGTTGAGTTGATTGTAATTTGTGAACTGAATTTAAAAGATAGTGAATTGGGGTCACTCTTGTGTTAAGAGTTGACTGAGAACTGGATGTAGGATTGACTATACCTGAACCAGTATAAATCTCTGTGTGATCTTCTCTTCCCTACACTGTCCTTCTCTTCTCTATAATTTTTCCCTTTATCTATCTGATTATATTGCTTCCGCTTTATTTGTGTTCAATTTGATAATTAAAATTGAATTAATAAATTAATAGACATCTTAAAATAAATTTTTAATTTGACATCTATTTTAATTTTATGCATCTATTCACCCCCCTCTAGTTGTCATTTGTCTAACACGAAGAACTCTATTCAACTTCTTCTTTCTTTTATTTCATTGTCTCCTCATCACATTCATTTACTTTTATTTTCCTTGTGCTTGAATCACCATTTCTCACAATCTTGCTTCTTCCTCATTTACAATAAAGGTAAAATATGAAAACATTATCTCATTTTTCAATATTAGTTTATATTTCCTTATTTGGTTTAATGAAGTGATCTAATATGTTATATTGCAATTATTATTATGAATTTTTTCTTTTATGAATAATATTTCATCTAATTTAAGTAAATATATTTACATTTTATGTTTAATTGTGTTTTCGTATGTAGATAATGCTTGTGTTTAATTTTCAAAATTTGTTGAAACTGTTTGATAAAATATTTGTGAAAAATATAACTATATAAAAAATATTTAACACAAAACTTTTTATGACGGTTATATTAATAACCGACATAAAAAGTTATATATTTTTTTATGTCCCTGGATCTATGTCGATTCTACAACCGACATAGCAAGTATAAAGTAAGTTTCATAGATTTTTGTTTTCACTAGTGAGAAAATGTTCTATAGTTATTAACTATCTAAATTGAATGTGATTTGATGGTTAAGAGGCCAGTGATGCCTTGTTTTCTTATGTTAGGTGTTGTTGTTTACAAAAGAGGTCGTAGACATGACATTTTTGCATTTTAAAGTTGAGAGAATAGTATGTTTTGATAGGATCTTGTTTTCATCTTTGTCTAACTATCAAGGTAATAATGTTTTCATATTTTTTTCTTTTTTTGTCTTCTTACTTCGAGGAGCTAGTGGGCAGGCATCCAAGAGGGGGTGGTGAAGAGAAAATCCTCAAGATATGCTAGAAAATATCAATGTTGAAGATATTGTGATCCTACATTGTTGACGTTCTATTGACAATGTTTGTCATGATTGAAGGGTATTTTTTCATGTTCTTATGCCTCTTCTCAGACATACACATTTAATTACCATTCAATGTGTCCACCATGGGTGTTTTGAGGTACTTAATGAAGCACCCACCCAACTACAACCCAATAGTTAGGTGGCTTTACAAGCATTTTGTCTTTTGTCTCACAAAAGTTAATAATTATACAGTAGGCTTTATTTGACTCAAGATTAATTAACAAAAAGATTACCTAAATCATCTGAATAATTGCATATGATCAAGTTCAAATAAAGTGAAATAATTCAAGATTTAGAATATTAAATTCAAAAGCGAACATTCAATCAAGAATAATTAGGCTCAAAACTCACCCGACTTATATTTCTATCTAATTAAGTTATAATTAAACTTGATCAAAAGTTATACAAGAGAAATAAAGATATCATTCAAGATATTACAACAAAAATTATGTTAACTTATCAATTAAAACTTAAATTATTAACAAAATGCATAAATTTTTTTAAAATAACACATAGGAGTCATCCTATCACTCCACACTTAAGTTTTGCATTTTCCTCAATGTAAAAATAAAATAAATTTAAGGAGTAGAAGGTAATAAATGAATAATGTCCAAAAATGATGAAGGAATATAAAAATGTAGTAAATTAAAAATTGAAAGAATAAAGATAAATGAGCTATACTTAAAAGTGAGAAGGAGAGGTTAGAATAAGTTTATAGGATTCCAATATTCCTTGCTTGAAAACCTGCATTGTACACAACTAAATCATAAAATTAGATTAGAAAGAATGAGGTTAAATTGAAAAATATAATCAAAACAGTAAAAGATTAAAAATAAATTAAAAAGAATCAAAGAATAAAAGAAAAAAATAAAAGAAATTTTTTTGAAAGAATTAAAGAATGAAAGATTAATTTTTTTTAAGTATTTTTTTATGGAAAATCTGCTGAGCGAGATGACTAAATTGCTCAGCGCCACTGGAGTTAATCCGATGAGTGAAATTCAATCCACTCAACGCTTTACATTCTGCTAAGTGGATTCAACTTTTGCTTAGCGCTTGACGAAAAACCAACATGTTTTTTCAAAATTTTCACATCAAACATAGTTCCAGTATCATAATTTAGAAGTTTTGGGTATCTTCAACAATCAATTCATCAATAACATCAATCCTAAACACAAAATAATCTTCACATGGATGTTTCAAAGGCATTAAGGATATTAAATTTAACCAATGTGTCAACAAACTCCATGGTTAATGTACCAACATAAAAATCATTCTTGGTGTGTGCAGTTTTTATGAATGGTCTTCCCAGAATAAGAGGAGGTGACTCATGTTCAGAGTCATTGGAAAACTTACCTCCAATGTCCAGTATGTAAAAATCAGTAAGAAAGACAAGAGTGTTCACCTTCACCAAGACATCCTCAAGTAAACCAGCTAGTTGAATTGTGCTTCTATTTACCAATTGAATTACCACACCAGTAGGTTGCATAGATCCAAGGCACAGTGATGAATACATGGCTAAAGGCATAACATTAATTGAGGCTCATAAATATAACATTGCTTGCTTAAACCTCTTATTGCCTATAACAATGGAATTGTAAATACATATGGATCTTTATATATTTCAGGAATCATAACATTTTGGTGCAGTAAACAATGCAAAAATATTTCTCCTTACTCTTGAGCATTCTCTTGTTAGTGCACAAATGCAGTAGCTGCTTTTACTGCTTTGGAGGATGTAAATTTGCTGCTTTGGTGCTCATTTTCTGCAACAAACTTGTTCTACAGTGTTTATGTTTTAGCAGAAACAACCAACAACTTCCTCCTTTTGTTTTTCTTGTGATGCTTCATGTATTATAGGTCCAACAAGTATATTTCCTATCTAAGAATCATAACACACATTTTTTGAACTCTCAATTGGAAAGGGAAACCAATTGGCTCATCAATTCCTCCTAAGATGGTTGACTTTCACTACTAGAGGGTTGAGCCCATGGAGCTTGTTCAAACTGCTGCATATTTTTAATTTTGTTGTTTATATAGTTGATGGACTAATGGATTTGGTGGATGCATGTTTTGTGGTGAAAAATATGGAGGTTGGGATGGAGATGAGAAATTCAATTGTTTATTTTTAAATTTTTTCAAATTTATTTTAATTTTTGAATCAAATACAAAGTTTTGAACACAATGAGAACAAAGCATTCAATTCAAAAATCAAAAGATAATAGAAAACACACAAATTGTACATAATTTTTTTATTAGAGCTAATATGCTAAGCAAACACAAATCTGGTGAGTGGATTTGTTCTAGTGCCAACTAAACTTAAAAACTTGACTAATATATTGAGCAAAATTCAAACCGTTGAGTGAATTTCAACTAACAAAATAGAAATTCAAACACTAGACAAAAAGTGCTCAATGAATAACAAACCGTTGAGCGAAAAACAAATAGATTAAAAAACACACAAGTTACTACCACTAATATGTTGAGTGGATGGTAAACCATTGAGTGGATTTCAATCCGTTGAGCAGATATCAATGCACTGAGTGGAATTTGGACAGTATACACAAAATTGAACGAAAAACACCAAAGCACTCAATGAAAAACAAACTGCTGAGCGAAAATCATAGAATAATTTTTTTTAATGTTTTTCAAGATATTTGAATCAAACAAAGAACAAACAACTCAACACAAACTAAAACAAAAAAATGATATTTAAAACAAAACTATCACCAATTGCTCCTCGCCAACAGTGCCATTTTGATGAAGTTAATCTTGTCGCCTAGATTTCATCAAATAATTTGCAATGAAAGTAATGCAATACTAGGGTTGACCTAGGTCGTGTCCTTGAGAAGAATTGCTTGGTTTTGTTTAAATGTTTTTTCAATTTCAAAAAGGAAGAAATATGGGGATTTTTTGTGATTTTCAAATCCATAAAAGTAAATTTACAAAACTAGAAAAACTTGTAAATGAACTTGTGACTAAAACTTAACTTATGTTCTAAATCTCTGAAGGTTTATTTATACAACAACAAAGGCATATGAAATGATCAAGGCCCATTCGAGGCCCATAATTACAAAATAGAACTCAAAATAACATTACTCAAAATTAAAATTCGATAAATCTGCTCAGTGAATTAAAAATTGCTCAACAGATTTATAGCTAAATTAGTTACATGAATTCTGACAAATTCTACTCAACGAATCAAAAAGTGCTGAGCGGATACGAAAGCGCTCAGTGAATTACTGATTTTATAATGAAGAGATGTTTGAACCGATTCCACTTAGTGGACCAAAAAGCACTAAGCGGTTGTCGCCACCGTTCTCCCCGTGCCGCTATTTGCGAGCGATCGCAACGCGATGCTTTGTGACTCTCGTTTTCTAAAATATGATCATCACTCTTAGGATGCTCGATAACCGAACTACCCTTAAGAGTGAGGTTTTCGTAAAAAGGGTTCTTATGGAGTCGTTTTAACCATAAACATTGGAAAAGGATAAAAAGAAAGGCATTGGTTTAAGAAAACCAACTTTGGCCATTATAACCAGAGTTTGGTAAGGGAGTTAGTTACGCGTGGGGAAGGTGTTATCACCCCACTGTCACCGCCGTCCGTTCCGATGTCCAGGGACATCTCGAACGTTAATGCGAGCGGTCGCGAAAAGATGGTTGAGACTCGCGTTTTTTGTTAAAAATATGTTCATTGCTTCCGAGGCGCTCAACGCTGAACTATCCTCTAATAGAAGTAAGGTTTTCGAAAAGGGTTCTTTTGGAGTCGCCACCAATGTTTTAACCATAAAGATTGGAAAAGGAGAAAAAGGCATTGATTTTAATAAAAACCAACTTGGCCATTATAACCAGAGTCGGGTAAGGGAGTTAGTTACGTGTGGGGAAGGTATTAGCACCCCACAACGCCCCTTTCGGGTTCCCTATGACAGATTAATTCATTTAAGTAAAGATTACAAGAAATTACGCTATTACCCTATTTTATTCGTACAGTATTTAAATATGGCTATCTACATGGTTTTATCTACATTGCATACAGAAAGCAGTAAATAAAGCAATAAAAGGGAAGAGAATTGAGAAGAACCTCCAAAGCAAGCTTTATATTATAAGTCTTTTATACAGAGGACGCTTTGCGGCAATCCTTCACTCTACAACGACTCTCCTCTCGAATAAACTCGACTCGACTAAACTTTTCTAGAAGAATCGAATGCCGGAATACAAATTCCTTAACTGATTGTTACCTATTAAAGGCAATCAGAGAGATCATTCGAAGGAGGGAGAGAAGAAGACAAGTCTTGGAGTTGTCTGGGGTGTGGAGAATGACAAATGAGGCTCCTATTTATAGATTTCGCTGCCTGGACATCTGGGATGGCCGTCTGGGTTGGGACGACCGTCCCAACTGCAACTTTTGCATTGGGCCAAGCTGGGGGGAGAGTGGGACGACCAGTTTGGGTTGGGACGGCCGTCCCACTTGAATTTTGGGGTTTGGGACGTGCTTCCCAAAGGTGAGACGTGCGTCTCACTTGTTTTTTGATGTTTGGGACGGCTGTCCCAGTTTGGGACGGCTGTCCCAACCTGTCTTGGCCTGTTTTCGCGTTTTGGGACCCCCGGGAAGCTTTCCTTTCCTTTTTCGGACGTAGATTGATGCCGATATATGTCTGTTGAAGCTTTATCTTCATATAGGTAGTCTTCTTGGACTTTATTAAGATGTCGGGCGAGCTTTTATCGTCGTGTAGGAAGTCTCTTTGGCCTTTGTCGAGACATTGGATGAACTCCGTGTGGTTGTGGGAGGTCTTCTTAGCTTTTATTGAGAGGCCGGGAAAAATTAGGGGTCTACAGCTGCCCCCCCCCCTTCACTTGCCTAAATAATTTGTTGGTTTTAATATACCGACAAAATTATTCAGCAGGGGAAAGAGTTAACCCTTTTGGCCGGTTATCCTTCGGATGCTGCTTCTTTGTTGATCCTCCGGATGATAAATATTTTGATAGGTATCAACCCCTATCTGGTTTGAGCCTTCTTTTATAAAGCTCTGGTGAGTACTTACCCTCACCTGGTATAAGTCTGTATTTTACTAGACTTTTGTGGGTACCTACCCCCACTAGGTATGAACCTTGTTCTTACAAGGTTTTGGTGAGTACCTACCCTCACCTGGTATGAGTTCACATTTTGCTAAACTCTTGTGGGTACTTACTTTCGAGGTGCTCAACACTGAACTATCATCTAATAGAAGCAAGTCTTTGCACCCGTTTTTTTAGTAATGCTTCTGGTGAGTATTTTTACTCTACCCGATGCATTTTGCTGAGTTTTTGATGAGTATCTACCCTCATCTGGTACAAAACCTTATTTTTAAGGTTCTGGTGGGTACCTACCCCCACCCGGTACGAATCTGCATTTTTGCTAGATTGTGATGAGTACTTACCCTCATCCGGTACAGACCTTTTTTTTAAGGTTTTGGTGGGTACCTACCCCCACCTGGTACGAATCCGTATTTTTGCTAGATTCGATGAGTACTTACCCTCATCCAGTATGCAGACCTTATTTTTAAGGTTTTGGTGGGTACCTACCCCCACCCGGTACGAATCTGCATTTTTGCTAGATTTTGATGAGTACTTACCTTCATCCAGTACGAGACCTTATTTTTAAGGTTTTGGTGGGTACCTACCCCCACCGGTACGAATCTGCATTTTTGCTAGATTCCGATGAGTACTTACCCTCATCCGGTCCGAACCCCGTTCTGCAAGGTTCCGATGGGTACCTACCCCACCCGGTCCGAATCTCGTTCGCAAGATTCCGATGGGTACCTACCCCAACCCGGTCCGAACCCCGTTCCGCAAGGCTCGATGGGTACCTACCCCCACCTGGTTCGAACCTCGTTCCGCAAGGTTCCGATGGGTACCTACCCCCACCCGGTCCGAACCCCGTTCCGCAAGGTTCCGATGGGTACCTACCCCCACCCGATTCGAATCTCGTTCCGCAAGATTCGATGGGTACCTACCCCCACCTGGTCCGAACCCCGTTCCGCAAGGCTCGATGGGTACCTACCCCCACCCGGTCCGAACCCCGTTCCGCAAGGCTCCGATGGGTACCTACCCCCACCCGGTCCGAATCTCGTTCGCAAGATTCCGATGGGTACCTACCCCCACCTGGTCCGAACCCCGTTCCGCAAGGCTCTAATGGGTACCTACCCCCACCCGGTCCGAACCCCGTTCCGCAAGGTTCCGATGGGTACCTACCCCACCCGGTCCGAATCTCGTTCGCAAGATTCCGATGGGTACCTACCCCCACCTGGTCCGAACCCCGTTCGCAAGGTTCTAATGGGTACCTACCCCCACCCGGTCCGAATCTCGTTCTGCAAGATTCTGATGCACTTCTTGGTAGTTAATCCTGTGGTTATGTGTTGGCGGCTTACTGTTTTTGTTCATACGCCTATTCCGTGGGGAATATTTGTTTTGACTTTTTGACTTTTCTGTTAGTCGTCCGGTTTTACCGGGGATTCTTTGTTTTTGGCTTTTTCGTTTAGCCATCCGGCTTTTGCCTGGGGATTTCATTGTTTTGGATTTTTCTTTGTTTAGCCATCCGGCTTTGGCCGGGGATTATTTGTTTTTGGCTTTTCTTGTTTAGCCATCCGATTTTGCCGGGGATTTTTGTTGGTTGCCTCTTATTTTAGGCGGGAATCCTCTGGGGATTTTGAATTCTCTTCTTGATTGTGCCTCTTGATTAGGAGAGGATTCATTTGGGGATTTTGTTGTGCCTCTTGATTAGGCGAATGCTTCCATAGTGGTGAAGACTTTGAGGGTTTGGATTGCCTCTTGCATAGGTTGATTTCCCTTTTCTTGGGGATATTAGTTTTTTGCTTGCTTGTTGCAAGTGAAGGCTTTGTGATTCACTATGGATATCCGTCTTTGGGCGTTATGAGCGATTAACTCCCTGTGGATATAATTTTGTAGTTTGCCTTTGTCGTAGGCTCACTGGGGTAGTTTTCTTGTTGATGATCCACTGGGGAATTAATTTCATTCCGGAGATCTGTCTTGAATTGTCCCTCTAGGGAGAAATGGAGTTTTTCGACTCCTTATTGGCTGTTGTTGTTTGAGCTGGTTTTGCCTAAGCTCTTATTTTGCTGGGGAATGGGTTTTTACCCTTTTCTCGTGATTTCTCTTTTTTTTTGCGATTTGGTTTTTTGCATGTGTGCTCTTTTATGCACATTGGCTTCTTCTTTGAATGAAAAGATATCTTTTTCTCTTTTCTTTTTGGTGATCCCTGGGGAATTTTTCTTTTCTTGGGGAGTCTTGGCTCTTGGCTTTGTGAAGCTTTTTATTGATCGGGGTGAAGATTTTTCTTCTTTTCCTCTTTGTGGAGATTTTTCTTGATATGCTCTGTTTAGAGACATTTATTTGGCCTTTTTTCTGTAGTGGCCTCTGTTGCAGATGAAAAAATTTTCTTTCTTTTTTTGTTGCCCCCCGGTGATATAGGGAACTTGACTTCGTATGATGGGTTCTTGTGTAACCCGTGTTCTCCGTTAGGGAATGAAGCGGAGATCATTATATGAGTGTGCTTGATGACTCATGTGGTAATGAAGCTGAGTCATGAAGTAGTCTTTTTCTTTTTGCCTTTGGAGTAGGCAAGGATCCTCTTGGGGATGGTTGAGCCTTTCCGTCGGCCTTTCTTCTTTGTTGATGTACCTTCTTTTATTGGTGTAGAAGGTTAGAGCTAGTTTCCTTGAAGCTCTTTATTCTCCTGAAATGGTTTTGATTTTCGCCTTTCGCGATTTTGATTTTCATATGGAGACTGGATTCTGGCGCCTCCTGTTTTTAATCACAAGTATGGAGACTAGCCTCCTTATATGCATGTTTAATATTCTTGTTTGAAGAAAATTATTTTTTCTTAATTTTGACAAAGTCATATTATGCAACTACTTTATGTATGGATGACCTAAATGCAATCTTTTTGTTTATTTATTTTCGATGCATTTAGAAAGTATCTGGCCTTCTCCCGTTGGCTTCTTAGGAATATGCCGATGGATCCTTCCTTTATGACCGTGATAATAGGCTCATCTTTTATTTATCTTTTGGTTTTAGCCCTATCTTTTGCCTAGACCGCCCTTTACGGGTTTTCGATCTAGCAGGCTGCCTTAATTTTTGCCTAGAATATTTTTAGGGGGCTTTGGCCTTTTCTTTTGCCTAGACCGTTCTTTTGGGATTTCCGATCTAGCAGGCTACCCTGATTTTTACCTAAAAATATCCTAGCAGGCATTTGTTATTTTCTTATTATTTTTATATGCTTCCCTTTTTTAGATGCATGTTTGATTAAAAAGTCTTTGCACATATTTATGATTTTATCAATAAAAAGGCATTTCCATAATATTTGGTCAAGAGAAAGGAAATGAAAGGGAATTTTATTGATAAATGAGCAAAAGTTTATTTCTTTTACAGAAGGATTTCAAGAGATATTTAGAAGAATGGGTAGTCAGGGTTGGCTGTACTGTATAGGTTTGAACAGTCATGTTTATGATATCTTCCCCCCAGTTCTCCTAATTGCTTCAATTGAGATGCCTGAGCTCAGAGTGAAGACTATGCAGACTGCTTGCTTCTGGAAGAATGTTACTTTAGCCGCCTTTTCGGTTTTCGATTAAAGTAAACATTGCTCTTAGTTTCTTTTTTATTTACTTTTTTTTTTTACCTCTTCTTTTTGCCTAGGACGTATCCTAGCGAGGAATATGGACCCTATCTTTTCCCCAGGATGCCCTTTGCGGGTTTTCATTCCTG
Source organism: Sphenostylis stenocarpa (assembly GCA_963425845.1). Lineage (NCBI taxonomy): Eukaryota > Viridiplantae > Streptophyta > Magnoliopsida > Fabales > Fabaceae > Sphenostylis > Sphenostylis stenocarpa. The sequence goes on from OY731403.1 coordinate 53,695,468, forward strand.
ACGGGTCTTGAGCAATGTCTTCAAGCATAATACTTCTTCACCGCATCAGAATTGATTGGGTGTCGAAGTTCCTCTTCGTCCATATTGGTGAGGATAAGTGCTCCTCCTGAGAAAGCTCTTTTGACCACAAAGGGTCCTTGTAGACCCCAAATCTTGCCCGACCTCCAAATAAAGCCAGAAAGCTTCCTATTTGAAGACGGCCGAAGCCTAACAAGCCACTAGGAGAGACTATTAGGCCCCCGTACCAAGATAGGAAGGTTTTTTGGCCCGAAAATAAAGTTTCTCGCCCTGAAGGGACGAGACCGCCGTCTGGAAGGACCAGACCGCCGTCTCGTCTCAACGCCAGGACGAGACTGCCGTCTCGATTTTCCAGACGGCGGTCTCGACTCTCGCAAAGTCGAGACGGCGGTCTGGATTTTCCAGACGGCGGTCTCGATTCCTGCAAAGGTCGAGACGGCGGTCTCGATCCCCTGCATGGTCGAGACGGCGGTCTGGATTTTCCAGACGGCGGTCTCGACCTTGTCAGACGAGAACGGCGGTCTCGACCTGTCAGGCGCGAAAAACTATAAATAGGGGTCCTCCCCCCCTCATTTCCACACACAGAATCAGCATAGCTCTCCCTTCTCTCTAGAATTTCTCTCTCTAAGAATCCCTCCGAGGCATTTCCGGAGTTCCTGAGTGTCTTTAGGTATAAACTGAGTGCTCTAAATCTTCTTTAGAATCCCTCCGAGGCATTTCCGGAGTTTTCTGAGAGTTGTAGAGTGAAGGGTTGCCAAAACGCACCCTCTCTTTAAAGAGAAATATATAAAAAGCTTGCTTTGGAGGTGCACATTCTCTCTCCTTCTAATTTTATCGCTTTCATTTAAATGTATGCAATAGATACTAGGGCCATGTAGTCACAATCTCTAAATACCGCATAATAAAAAGGGTAAAAGCGCTATTTTCCAGTTTAATTATTCATTCAAGTTAGCCGGCCTATCATAGGGAACCCGAAAGGGGCGTCGTAAAGGAACTAACACTTCCTTTACACGTAACTAACTCCCTTACCCAACTCTGGTTCTAATGACCAAAGTTGGTTTTCGAAAACCAACGCCTTTTAAACCCCTTTTCCGATGTTTATGGTAAAAATATCGGTGGCGACTCCATAGAACCCAAAATAAATAAGTCCTTGGGTTAGCCCGGTTATCGGACAATCCAAGGACACTTTCGAAAACCTCGCCCCTAGGTTAGCCCGGTTATCGGACAACCTAAAGGCGTTGTAATCACCAATAAAAAAATGCGAAAATCAAAGAAGAGTTGAAAAACCATTGCGTCGCTCCGACCGCGCCCCCGTTTTCGGGGAGGCGGCGACAGATGGCGACTCCACTGGGGAAGCCTAGAGAGTTGATCACATTCAGTGATGGGTTGGCTTAAAAATAATTAAACCAAGAAAATAGCGCTTTTACCCTACCTTGTATTATAACATGCTTTATTATTTGGCTTTCAAATAACTGTTGCTTGTTTATACTTACGCAATTGATTGAAATATAAATTGCACACAAAACCCTTGCACACTACAGTTCCCTCTATACCCGGGGGCAAGTGAGAAAACCATAGGGAGTGGGTGGCAGGTACGGTTCGCTGCAGTTAGGGCCTTGTGCCCACCAGTGTGATCGGAAACCACCACTCAAGGTGATAACCTTCCTCTTTTGGCAACAAGACCGACTCTGGCCTTAGTGCTGAGCATGGTTGGACGGCTGGAGAGTGGGGACCCTATAATGGGGGCACCTTGGGGGCCTTAGCCTGGTGAGAACAGTTAGAACCTACCCTAACCAATGCACCTTGCTGCAGGAAAACCCTACCTCGTGATAAAAACGAAGTCTCACCTGTTCGGGGATGATCGAATTGTGTGTGCATATGATTGTTGCATTTGTATGTTGCATAGCATAAACAAACAACAGAACAAAATCACAAAAAATTTACTTTACAAATAAACACCCTTATCTCGGACAGTCTGCCTTTTAGCTAGCCTGGTTTCAGGTTCTTTGTAAGCTAAGTAGCCACGCAGTTCCGACAGAAGAGATAAGGGACGATAAATATCCTTTCGCATAAAGCCATATTTTATCTCGGACAGTCTGCCTTTTAGCTAGCCTGGTTTCAGGTTCTTTGTAAGCTAAGTAGCCACGCAGTTCCGACAGAAGAGATAAGGGACGATAAATATCCTTTCGCATAAAGCCATATTTTATCTCGGACAGTCTGCCTTTTAGCTAGCCTGGTTTCAGGTTCTTTGTAAGCTAAGTAGCCACGCAGTTCCGACAGAAGAGATAAAAGGCTATAAAATAGATAAATAAAATGAAAATCAAAACACCAATAATACAAAAATAAATCATCTCCTGACAAAGTCAATACATTCATACTACATCATATCATGAGTAAAGAAAAACCAAGAGAGAAAATAAAAATGGGAGTACATTCAGCATCATTTAAAAATCTCTCATGCATAAGCATACTCCATGCTAGTTCAAGCACTCAACATGCATTAATAAACTTTTTCGGACATTCTAGAAAGTGGCTGGTCCTCTCCCCACTCGTACTCGTGCACAAAAGGCTAAGGCAATGGAAAATCTGGAGGAGCAAAACCGCAAGCTTACTGCAGAGGTTAACATCCTCCGCGAACAGATGGCCCAACTAATGGAGGTCGTACGCCAGGGGCAGAACAAGGGCGAAGGCCAAGCTGAACATACCCCTCCTCATGAGGAAGAGGAGGAGGAATACTTTTTCGGCGATAAGGACGCTAAGACTGTATGCGTCCTTACCCCAGAAGTGTCTAAACAACAACTCTCCGCCCTGGAGGAGAGGCTGAAAGCAGTCGAGGGGCATAACTTCGACGTCAAGGAGGTGGCCGACATGTGCCTCGTGAAGGACATCCGCTTCCCTCCCAAATTCAAAATCCCGGACTTCCCCAAGTACGCCGGGATGACCTGCCCTAAGAACCATCTTACGATGTATTGCCGTAAGATGGCCGTCCATGCTGACAACGAAAAACTCCTGATTCATTGCTTCCAGGAGAGCTTGGTGGACACAGCGCTTAACTAGTACATGCAGTTAGAGAGAGGGCAGGTCCAGAACTGGAAACAGTTGGCTGACGCTTTTCTCCGTCGTTACCGATACAACATCGATCTGACACCTGACAGGTCAGATCTTAGAGCTCTGAGCAAAAGGAACGACGAGCCATTTAAAGCATACGCCCAGAGGTGGAGGGAATTGGCTGCCCAAATAGAACCTCCCTTGACGGATAAGGAGACAGTGGCTATGTTCATAGACTCACTGACCGGAGCGTACTATGATAAGGCGATAGCCAGTACCTCCAACCTCTTCTCGGACATAGTCACTGTGGGAGAAAGAGTGGAGCAAGGACTGAAGAGTGGCAAAATAGCGCGATCTTCTTCTTCCAGCACATCATTCAAGAAGCCCTTCAAGAAGAAGGAAGAAGCGGTACACGCCATCAATTTCGCAACTCCTTCTTCCACCCCTCAGACAGAGCGGCAGCCACGAAAAAAGGAAAGGAAGTTCACGCCTATCCCCACCTCCTATGCAAAGCTGCTGCCCCAATTGTTGGAAGCCAGCCTCCTGGCCCGTGTTCCTCCCAAGAAGCAGCTGGAGCCTCCTTATCCTGAGTGGTACAAGCCCAATGAAAAATGTAGCTACCACTCGGATGCACCAGGGCATTCAACCGACAACTGCTTGACCTTGAAATATAAGGTCCAGGAATTAATCGACGCTGGTTGGATAACTTTTGACGCCTCTGCTTCCAGCACGGATGACAAACCTCTGTCGAAGCCAGAGTAGCAGAGAGGGAGGACTGGGAGGATCAGCCCTAGGATTTTTTTTAAGCTTTTCTCTACATCTCCTGTGGTCCCCGCCCGCGGCCATAGGAATTTTTGATTAAAAAGGGCTTGTAAATACATTCTCATTTCCATTAATATACGAGGCATTTTGTCATATTCTTTCTTTTCCCTCTTCTATTTATTATTCTTTCAAAAAATAAATTGAATAATAAAATCTATGACTAAAACAGAACCTAAAACGCATCATGTCTGTGATTGATGAATCTCCATGGACTCTGGAAACGGAAGACGAATGGATTGAGTCCGACAGTGAGCAGGAGACCATTTCTCCGGACATGCAAAGGATGCTGGAAAAGGAAACACGCATCATAACACCGCACCAGGAGGAAATAGAAACTGTCAATTTGGGAAAAAAGGATGAGGAGAAGAAGGTGAACATCGGCACCCAAATGGAAAGTGGCCTGAAAAAGGGATTGATACAGCTTCTGAGGGAATATATAGACGTATTTGCTTGCTCATACCATGACATGCCAGGGCTTGACACGAGCATAGTGGAACACAGATTGCCACTAAAGGAGGGGTTCCGACCTGTAAAGCAGAAGCTCAGGAGAATCAAACCAGACTGGTCCTTAATGATAAAGGAGGAGGTACAAAGGCAGTTGGATGCCAATTTCCTGGTAGTTTCCAAATACCCAGAATGGTTGGCCAACATCGTACCCGTCATCAAAAAAACCGGGAAGGTCAGGGTCTGCGTGGATTATAGAGACCTCAATCGAGCAAGTCCAAAGGACGACTTTCCCCTACCACACATAGATACACTGGTAGACCATACCGCTACCAACACGCTGTATTCCTTCATGGACGGGTATGCGGGGTACAACCAAATCAAACTGGCCGTTGAAGATAGAGAAAAAACCTCCTTCATTACACCATGGGGTACCTTTTGCTACCGAGTGATGCCATTTGGACTGAAAAATGCCGGGGCAACTTATCAAAGGGCTATGGTCACACTATTCCACGACATGATCCACAAGGAAATAGAAGTATATGTGGACGACATGATAGCCAAGTCCAGAAATGAAATGGACCACATTCAATATCTCCGAAAACTTTTTGATCGACTTCGGAAGTATCAACTCAAATTGAACCCGGCAAAATGTACTTTCGGAGTACGATCAGGAAAACTCTTAGGGTTCATTGTCAGTGAAAGAGGAATCGAGGTGGACCCCGACAAAACAAAGGCAATTTTGGAAATGCCCCCACCAAGCACGGAAAAAGAGGTCAGAGGCTTTCTAGGTCAAATAAACTACATTGCCCGTTTCATCGCGCAGTTAACAGATAAATGTATCCCCATCTTTAAACTGTTGCGCAAGAATCAGCCAACAGTGTGGAACGAAGAATGCCAACAGGCGTTTGATAAAATCAAAACCTGTTTAACCAATCCACCAGTATTGGTGCCACCTGTTGAAGGGAGACCTATGATCCTATATTTGTCAGTTCTCGAAGAGTCAATGGGATGTGTGCTCGGCCAGCATGATGAAACCAGAAGAAGGGAACGGGCCATTTATTATCTCAGTAAGAAATTCTCGGACTACGAAACCCGTTATACACCATTCGAAAAGACTTGTTGTGCATTGGTGTGGGTCACTCAACGTCTCAGACAGTATATGGCCCGACACACAACATGGTTGGTCTCCAAAATGGATCCAATCAAGTACCTATTTGAAAAGCCCATTCTGACTGGAAGAATAGCTAGGTGGCAAGTTCTCCTCTCAGAATTTGACATCATCCATGTCACCCAGAAAGCTATTAAGGGAAGTCCCCTAGCGGATTATCTAGCTCATGGATCCACAGATGAATACCAATCTTTACAGGATGATTTTCCCGATGAGCACATTATGCACATCGAACACGAAGAGACCAAAGAAGAGATGTGGACCATGTTCTTCGATGGGGCTTCCAACATGCTTGGACACGGGGTAGGAGCTATTTTGATATCCCCCGAAAAGAAACACATTCCTGTAACGGCCAGGCTTAATTTTGATTGCACCAACAATATGGCCGAATACGAAGCATGTGCGCTAGGAATCCGAGCAGCTCTAGATCATGGGGTCACTAAGCTCAAAATATTTGGTGACTCATCCCTTGTCATCTATCAACTTAAAGGTGAGTGGGAAACCCGAAACTCAAAATTGATCCCATATCTAGAATACATCCACGAGCTGGTCTCGAGAATGAAAAGCGTCACTTTTCAGTACATCCCTCGGGAAGACAACCAAATTGCTGACGCCCTCGCCACACTATCATCCATGTTTGCCCTGGACCAGGAACATGAGATGCCAATCATTCAAGTCAAACTGCATGATAAGCAAGCTTTCTGCATGGCAGTAAATGACGAGTGCGATCAAAACCCCTGGTACCATGACATCAAGCGGTACCTCATAAAGGGCGAGTACCCCGAAGGAATCAGTGACAATGATAAACGAACCATTCGCAAAAGGGCTATAGGGTTCACGTTGATTGAAGGAACCCTCTACAAAAAAAGCCCCGATTCCACTCTCTTAAGATGTGTGGACCAAGAAGAAGCCCAAACACTGATAAAAGAAATCCACAAGGGGACTTTTGGAACCCACGCACCCGGGCATGTCATGACAAAGAAAATCCTCAGGGCAGGGTACTATTGGTCCACGATGGAAGCTGATTGTCACCAATATGCCAAGAAATGTCATAAGTGCCAAGTATACGCCGATAACATTCATGTGCCGCCCGCACCTCTCAGCAACCTGGTTACACCATGGCCATTTTCTATGTGGGGCATGGATGTCATCGGACCCATCGAACCCAAAGCATCTAACGGTCATCGCTTCATATTGGTGGCAATCGACTATTTCACCAAGTGGGTTGAGGCGGCATCATACGCACACGTAACCCGGAAAGTGGTGACCACCTTCATCAAGAAAGACATCATATGTCGGTACGACATCCCTCATAAGCTCATTACTGATAATGGGACCAACCTCAACAATAAAATGATGGAGGAATTATGCCAAGACTTCAAAATCCAGCACCACAATTCCTCTCCGTACCGACCAAAGATGAATGGTGCAGTAGAGGCAGCCAACAAAAATATCAAGAAAATCATCCAGAAAATGGTGGTCACCTATAAGGATTGGCATGAAATGCTTCCTTTTGCCTTGCATGGTTACCGAACGTCGATACGGACCTCCACAGGGGCTACCCCATTTTCCCTCGTATACGGAATGGAGGTCGTGCTACCAGTAGAAGTCGAAATACCCTCTCTGCGAGTTGTCATGGAAGCCAAATTGACAGAAGCCGAATGGGTCCAGAACCGGTATGATCAATTGAACCTAATCGAAGAAAAACGACTGGACGCCATATGTCGGGGGCAAGCTTATCAGCGGAAAATCAAGAAGGCCTACGACAAGAAGGTCAATCCCCGCACTTTCCAAGAGGGAGATCTAGTAGTAAAGAAACTGCTTCCAGCCCAAAAGGACAAAATCGGGAAATGGGCAGCTAACTACGAAGGACCCTTTGTGGTCAAGCGAGCCTTCTCAGGAGGAGCCCTTATCCTCACCAGCATGGATGGAGAAGAACTCCGATATCCTGTCAACTCAGATGCGGTGAAAAAATACTACGCCTAAAGACATTGCTCATGACCCGTCAGGATGAAAACTCGCAAAGAGCGTCCTGGGCAAAAGATAGGGTCTATATTCCTCGCTAGGACACGTCCTAGGCAAAAATTAGAGGTGCAAAAAAAAAAAAAAAAAAAAAGAGAAAAGAGAGCAATGATTACCTTAGCCGAAAACCGCAAAGGCGACTAAGGTAATACTTCCCCAACAGCAAGCAGACTTCGCATAGTCTTCACTCCGGACTCGGGCATCTCGACTAAAGGAACCAGGAAAAATGGGGAAACAGAGGTCACAGACATGATTGTGGCACCCTCATACAGTTCAGCCAACCTTGGCCATCCATGCTTACAAATTCTTTTGTAAACCCCCATGTAAAAATAAACCATCTGTTTATATCAATAAAATTGCCTTTTCCTTCTCTTTACCTACCTGTGTAAATGCCTCTATATTAACGAAATATGAGCATGCATAAAACAAGCGATTAGAGAAAGCATAAAAACAAAAGACGAACATCACCAACCAGGGCCATCCCAAGTAAAAAGTACAGGGTAGCCTGCTAGATTGAAAACCCGCAAAGGGCGGTCTAGGCAAAAGATAAGGCTTTCGTAAAAAGGAAAAAGCCCACACAAAGAATTAAAACCCGCTAGATCGAAAACCCGCAAAGGGCGGTCTAGGCAAAAGATAGGGTTAAAACAAAAAGTGCAAAAAGAATAATCATGAGAGAACAAAGAAGGAAAGTACCGGTCACTTTCTAAATGTCCTCAACTAAAATTGCATTAACAGCATCCATACACAAATAGTCGCACAAAAATGACTTTGTCAAAAGTAAAACAAACAAAAATACTATAGGAAAATAGAAAGCATTCAGTCTCATGCTTGCATACAACCAAAAGGGGGTATCCCGGTATGACCTCGCCGACCTTTTGCCTTCTTTTGCAAAAGCCAGCGTAACAAAAAAGAAGCTTAAAGAAGAAAAAGGCACACGCTCAATAAAAAGCCAGAATCCAAAATCGCGAGAAAAAAGATAAAACCGCGAAAAAAGGCAGGATTAAACCAGCACCAATAAAAATTGACTACCAAAAGACGAACACAAAAAGAAAAGAACCCGACTAACCAGCAAGAGTCGGAGGATCACCACAAAAAATCAAAAGCAAAGAATCCCTAGCAACCAATGAAGCTGGATGAACAGCAAACCAGATTTCCGGCAACCCGGATAACCATTCCAGAAAGGTCCAAACCACAAACACAGAAATTACTCCCCAGTGAAGCCGGCGCATGGTCAGAATCAGTAAGCCGCCACCACGGCCAAAGGATCAGCTACCGCAAGATGGAGCATCCGGAGGCTTAACCACCAGATGGGGGTGCGTACTCATCAGGCCTTACAGAAGAGGGCTTACCAGACGGGGGTTCATACTCGTCAAACACCAGATGGGGGTGTGTACTCATCAGGCCTTACAGAAGGGGGCTTACCGGGCGAGGGTTCATACTCGTCAAAACCAGATGGGGGTTCGTACTCATCAGCCGAAGGGGTCAGCTACCACGTCGAAGGAGCATCCCGGAAGCGCACAACACAACATTTCCCCAGAAGATCATCCGCCGCGAAGACGGAGTATCTGAAGGGTAACCGGGCAAGAGGGTCAACTCCTTTACCCTCCAGTCGATCACCTCGGCACAACAAGCCAACAGTCGACTAGTCAGGTAAAGGGGGGGCAGCTGTAGACCCCAAATCTTGCCCGGCCTCCAAATAAAGCCAGAAAGCTTCCTATTTGAAGACGGCCGAAGCCTAACAAGCCACTAGGAGAGACTATTAGGCCCCCGTACCAAGATAGGAAGGTTTTTTGGCCCGAAAATAAAGTTTCTCGCCCTGAAGGGACGAGACCGCCGTCTGGAAGGACCAGACCGCCGTCTCGTCTCAACGCCAGGACGAGACCGCCGTCTCGATTTTCCAGACGGCGGTCTCGACTCTCGCAAAGTCGAGACGACGGTCTGGATTTTCTAGACGGCGGTCTCGATTCCTGCAAAGGTCGAGACGGCGGTCTGGGTTTTCCAGACGGCGGTCTCGATCCCCTGCATGGTCGAGACGGCGGTCTGGATTTTCCAGACGGCGGTCTCGACCTTGTCAGACGAGAACGGCGATCTCGACCTGTCAGGCGCGAAAAACTATAAATAGGGGTCCTCCCCCCCTCATTTCCACACACAGAATCAACATAGCTCTCCCTTCTCTCTAGAATTTCTCTCTCTAAGAATCCCTCCGAGGCATTTCCGGAGTTCCTGAGTGTCTTTAGGCATAAACTGAGTGCTCTAAATCTTCTTTAGAATCCCTCCGAGGCATTTCCGGAGTTTTCTGAGAGTTGTAGAGTGAAGGGTTGCCAAAACGCACCCTCTCTTTAAAGAGAAATATATAAAAAGCTTGCTTTGGAGGTGCACATTCTCTCTCCTTCTAATTTTATCGCTTTCATTTAAATGTATGCAATAGATACTAGGGCCATGTAGTCACAATCTCTAAATACCGCATAATAAAAAGGGTAAAAGCGCTATTTTCCAGTTTAATTATTCATTCAAGTTAGCCGGCCTATCATAGGGAACCCGAAAGGGGCGTCGTAAAGGAACTAACACTTCCTTTACACGTAACTAACTCCCTTACCCAACTCTGGTTCTAATGACCAAAGTTGGTTTTCGAAAACCAACGCCTTTTAAACCCCTTTTCCGATGTTTATGGTAAAAATATCGGTGGCGACTCCATAGAACCCAAAATAAATAAGTCCTTGGGTTAGCCCGATTATCGGACAATCCAAGGACACTTTCGAAAACCTCGCGCCCTAGGTTAGCCCGGTTATCGGACAACCTAAAGGCGTTGTAATCACCAATAAAAAAACGCGAAAATCAAAGAAGAGTCGAAAAACCATCGCGTCGCTCCGACCGCGCCCCCGTTTTCGGGGAGGCGGCGACAGTCCTTCGTAATTTGCGGCCCATTTACGAATTTTATCCTTCTGGGTCGGAAGCAGTTTCTTTATCACTAGATCACCTTCTTGATAAGTATGAGGGTGGACCTTTTTATCATAAGCCTTTTTTATCTTCTTTTGATAGGCTTGTCCATGACATATAGCATTCAGCCGCTTTTCGCCGATAAGGTTTAATTGGTCGAATCGATTTTGAACCCATTCGGCTTCTGTTAGTTTTGCTTCCGTTATGATTCGCAAGGAAGGTATTTCGACTTCTATTGGCAATATGGCCTCCATTCCATATACGAGGGAGAATGGAGTAGCTCCTGTCGAGGTTCGTACAGATGTTCGATAACCATGAAGAGCAAAAGGTAACATTTCATGCCAATCCCTATAGGTTTTAACCATCTTTTGAACAATCTTCTTGATGTTTTTATTAGCTGCTTCTACTGCGCCATTCATTTTGGGCCGATAAGGAGAAGAATTATGGTGTTGAATTTTGAAATCTTGACATAGTTCTTCCATCATCTTATTATTTAGATTGGACCCGTTATCGGTAATGAGACGATGCGGGATGCCATATCGACATATGATATTCTTCTTAACAAAGGTGACCACTACCTTTTTAGTCACATGTGCATAAGATGCAGCTTCTACCCATTTAGTGAAGTAATCGATAGCCACTAGAATGAATCGATGACCATTGGATGCCTTAGGTTCAATAGGCCTAATAACATCCATGCCCCACATATCAAATGGCCAAGAGATAGTCATAACATTGAGAGGTGCCGGCGGGACATGTACATTGTCTGCATGTACTTGACATTTATGACATTTTCTAGCATACTGATGACAGTCCTTTTCCATTGTGGACCAAAAGTATCCTGCCCTGAGGATTTTCCTAGCCATGATATGCCCTCATGTATTTCTTTAATCAATTTCTGTGCTTCTTCAAGATTTACACACCTTAACAAAGTGGAATCAAAATTCTTTTTATAAAGGGTTTCTCCTATTAACATAAACCCTATGGCCCTTTTCCGAATGATCCTTTTGTCATTATCACTGATTCCCTCAGGGTATCGCCTTATGTCCTGATACCAAGGGGTTTTATCTTTTTCATTGTCCACCATCATACAAAAGGCTTGTTTATCGTGCCTTTTGACTTGGATGATGGGCATCTCATGTTCTTGTCCTAATGCGAATATGGATGATAATGTTGCCAATGCATCTGCAATCTGGTTATCCTCCTGAGGGATGTACTCAAAACTGATGTTTTCCATTTTTGAAGTCATATTACGGATATGCTCCAGATAAGGGATTAATTTGGAATTTCTAGTTTCCCATTCGCCCTTGAGTTGGTAAATAACAAGGGATGAGTCACCGAATACTTTGAGTTTAGTCACTCCATGATCCAGAGCTATTTGAATACCTAGAGCACAGGCTTCGTATTCCGCCATATTGTTCGTGCAATCAAAGTTTAGTCTGACTGTTACTGGGATATACTTCTTTTCAGGAGATATTAAAATAGCTCTGATCCCATGTCCCAATAAGTTTGAAGCTCCGTCGAAAAACATGATCCACTTATTATTTTCAAGCTCTTCATGTTGGATGTGCATTATGTGCTCATCTGGAAAATCATCTTGGAGGGATTGATATTCGTCAGTTGGCCCATGTGCCAGATAGTCCGCTAAAGAACTGCCTTTGATAGCTTTCTGAGTGACATGAACAATGTCGAATTCTGAGAGGAGTACCTGCCATCTGGCTATCCTTCTGGTCAAGACGGGCTTTTCAAACAGGTACTTGATTGGGTCCATTTTAGAAATCAACCAAGTTGTGTGTCTGACCATATATTGTCGAAGGCGCTGAGTTGCCCACACCAATGCACAACATGTTTTTTCGAGTGGTGTATAACGGGTCTCATAGTTTATAAATTTCTTACTGAGGTAATATATGGCTTGTTCTTTCTTACCTGTATCATCTTGTTGACCGAGCACACATCCCATTGACTCATCGAGTAGTGAAAGGTAAAGAATCAGGGGCTTTCCTTCCATAGGTGGTACCAGTACTGGGGGATTAGTTAGGCATATTTTGATATTTTCGAAAGCTTGTTGACATTCATCATTCCAAACTTTCGATTGGTTTTTACGTAATAACATGAAGATGGGCGTACATTTGTCCGTTAATTGCGCAATGAACCGTGTGATGTAGTTTATTCGGCCCAAGAACCCTCTGACTTCTTTTTCTGTTCTTGGTGGGGGCATTTCTACGATTGCCTTTGTTTTATCAGGGTCTACCTCAATTCCTCTTTTACTGACAATAAACACAAGGAGTTTTCCTGATCGTACTCCGAATGTGCATTTAGCCGGATTGAGCTTAATCTAGTATTTTCGAAGCCGATTGAATAACTTCTTTAAGTATTGGAGGTGATCTATTTCGTTTTTGGACTTAGCGATCATGTCATCCACATATACTTCGATTTCTTTGTGGATCATATCATGAAATAATGTAACCATAGCCCTTTGATAAGTAGCTCCTGCATTCTTAAGTCCAAAAGGCATTACTCTATAACAGAATGTACCCCACGGTGTAATGAAGGAAGTTTTTTCCCTATCTTCAACGGCCAATTTAATTTAGTTATACCCTGCATATCCATCCATGAAAGAATAGAGAGTATTTGTAGCAGTGTGATCTACCAACATATCGATATGTGGTAATGGAAAATCATCTTTTGGACTTGCATGGTTTAAGTCCCGGTAATCTACGCATACTCTGATTTTTCCATTTTTCTTTACAACTGGCACGATGTTTGCTAACCATTCAGGGTATTTTGACACGATTAGGAAATTGGCATCTAACTGTTTTTCTACTTCTTCCTTAATTTTTAAGGACCATTCTGGCTTTACTCTTCTGAGTTTCTGCTTAACTGGCCGAAATCCCTCTTTTAGCGGTAATCTGTGTTCCACTATACTTTTATCGATTCCAGGCATATCATGGTAGGACCAAGCGAATACATCCACGTACTCTCTTAGTAATTGTATTAGTTTTTCCCTGACATCATCGTTAATTTGGGTTCCAATATTTACTTCTTTCTTATTATCTTCTTGTCCCAAATTGATGGCCTCAGTTTTTTCCTGATGGGGCTGTATTGATTGAGCTTCTTTTTCTAGCAGTCTTTGCATGTCCGGGGAAATGGTCCCCTCCTCACTGTCTGACTCAATCCATTCGTCTTAGTTTTCAGATCTTCCAGGGAGTTTTCAATCACAGACATGACTGTTATGGTTATGCTTTGTTTTAGATTTCTTTATTAAATAAGAGGGAAAAGAATAACAGAGAATATGAATATTATGAAAAAATGTCTAATTGTATTGATAGAAAGAAAATATTTACAAAGCCCTCATTAACAAAAAATCTCGTGATCATGGGCGGGGATCACGAGGAGTACATCGGAAGCTTTTCGATATATTTTTATATATTTTTTATTACATTTTTTAGAGATGGTAAAAATGATGAGCCCTAAATTGCTGGTCTTCTTTATCCCGTCTTTCATTCGGGCTTTGATAAGGGCTGGTCATCCACTTTTGGAGTTGACGCATCGAAAGTAATCCATCCTGCGTCTATTAAATCTTGGACCTTATGCTTTAAGGCCATACAGTTATCTACAGAATGTCCCGGAGTGTTTGAATGATAATTGCATTTTTCATTTGGCTTATACATTCTGGATATGGTGGTTCCATTTTCTTGGGAGGGACGCGCACTAGGAGTTTGGCATCCAACAATTTTAGCAGCAGGCTTCCATAGGAAGTAGGTATTGGGGTGAACTTCCTTTCCGGCCTGTGTGACTTGGTCTGCTGCGAGGAGGACGAAGGAGTGGCGAAGTTGATAGCATTCACGTCTCCTTCCTTCTTCTTTCCAAAGTTCTTTTTAAAGTTTTGAGTAGAGGAATTGGAGGAGGTTTGTTGTGTAATTCTTCCACTTTTCAGACCTTGCTCTACTCTTTCTCCTATAATGACTACATCCGCAAAGAGTGTTGATGTGTTCCCTATCATTTTGTCGTAATAGGGACCAGTCAGAGAATTGATGAACATGGATGTAGTTTCCTTGTCGGACAGAGGAGGTTCCACTTGTGCTGCCAATTCCCTCCATCTTTGAGCATATGCCTTAAAAGATTCGTCGTTTTTCTTGCTTAGTAGTTGTAGATCTGCTCTTTCAGGGGTCAGATCAATATTATATTTATAGCGACGAAGAAAAGCATCTGCCAGATGTCTCCAGGTTTGGACTTGCCCTCCTTGTAGTTTCATATACCAGTTTAGGGCTGATTCAGCTAAGCTCTCCTGAAAGCAATGGATCAGGAGCTTCTCATTTTCAGCATATGCAGCCATCTTACGGCAGTACATCGTAAGATGGTTTTTAGGGCAAGTTAGTCCCATGTATTTTGGGAAGTCCGGAGTTTTGAACTTGTTAGGGAATTGGATATTTTTGACGAGGCACATATCAGCTGCCTCTTTAACATCAAAATTATGCCCCTCCATGGCTCTCAATCGCTCTTCAAGGGCAGTCAGCTGTTGTTTTGATACTTCTGGTGCATGAATATGCACTGCCCTTGTATCAGATTGGGCTTGTTCATCATTGGGTCCCTCCTCTTCTTCTTGGTGAGAGGCTTGTCCACTTTGAGGACCCTCTTTATGGAGATTCTGCTGACGCATCATTTCTAACATCTGTGCCATTTGTTCTTTTAGCGTATTAAGCTCAGTAGTGAGCTTTCGATTTTGTTCCTCTAGATGTTCCATCTTCTTGGCTTTCTGAGCACGAGTGAGGACGGGCGGAAGACCAGCCACTTTCTAAATGATTTTAACAATTTTTATTATAGCTTTTTAAATGATTGGTGTATCCTGGAATGAATGTGTTTATGTATGAGAGATTTTATTATGATGATGTTTATGCATACCTTTCTTAGTGCATTTATTTTCTCTCTTAATTTTGCCACTTATTGGATGATATGGTATGAATGATACGACTTTGCCAAGAATATTTTATTATAAAAAAGTTTCATTAGTTTAAAGTTTTTTTTTTATATTTTTTATGACCCTTTATCTCTTCTGTCGGTCAACGTGGCTACTTAGCTTACAAAGAACCTGAAACCAGGCTAGCTTAACTGAAGACTGTCCGAGATAAAGGTCTTTTATCTTATCACTTTTTGTGATTTTTAGGGTTTTTCATTTTTTTTGTTTGTTGTATGATTACCTTATACTAATGCATCAATACAAATGCAGCAAACGTATGCACACACAATTCACACATCCACGAGCAGAGCCACGCTTATTTAATCACGAGGTAGGGTTTTCCTACAGAAACGTGCTTGGTTTAGGCGGTTCTAACTGTTCTCACCAAGGCCAAAGGTCCCCAAGGTGCCCCCATTATAGGGACCTCTCAATCTCTCAGTCCTTGGGTCATGCACGAACTCGTGGCGACATCCTTAGACCAAAAGAAGAGAGTTATCACCTTGAGTTGGTGGTTTCCGACAACGGTTGTAGCCCCGTGTGCCAACAAGTCGGTCGTATCCGCCACCCACTCCCTATAGGTATTCACTCTTGCCCCGGGTATAGAGGGACTATTGTGTGCAAGGGTTTTTGTGTGCAATTTATATTTCAAATAATTTGCAGAAGTAATCATACAGCAGTTATTAAAGCCATACAATAAAAATACAGAAAAGGGTAAAGGCGTAATTTCAAATCTTTACTTAGTTTGAATTTATCCGTCACTAAATGGGATCAACTCTCTAGCTTCCCCAGTGGAGTCGCCATCTGTCGCCGCCGTCCGTTCCGACGTCCAGGGACATCTCGAACGTTAATGCGAGCGGTCGCGAAAAGATGGTTGAGACTCGCGTTTTTTGTTAAAAATATGTTCATTGCTTCCGAGGCGCTCAACGCTGAACTATCCTCTAATAGAAGCAAGGTTTTCGAAAAGGGTTGTTTTGGAGTCGCCACCAATGTTATAACCATAAACATTGGAAAAGGAGAAAAAGGCGTTGATTTTAATAAAAACCAACTTGGCCATTATAACCAGAGTCGGGTAAGGGAGTTAGTTACGTGTGGGGAAGGTATTAGCACCCCACAACGCCCCTTTCGGGTTCCCTATGACGGATTAATTCATTTAAGTAAAGATTACAAGAAATTACGCTATTACCCTATTTTATTCGTATAGTATTTAAATATGGCTATCTACATGGTTTTATCTACATTGCATACAGAAAGCAGTAAATAAAGCAATAAAAGGGAAGAGAATTGAGAAGAACCTCCGAAGCAAGCTTTATATTATAAGTCTTTTATACAGAGAACGTTTTGCGGCAATCCTTCACTCTACAACGACTCTCCTCTCGAATAAACTCGACTCGACTAAACTTTTCTAGAAGAATCGAATGTCGGAATACAAATTCCTTAACTGATTGTTACCTATTAAAGGCAATCAGAGAGATCATTCGAAGGAGGGAGAGAAGAAGACAAGTCTTGGAGTTGTCTGGGGTGTGGAGAATGACAAATGAGGCTCCTATTTATAGATTTCGCTGCCTGGACATCTGGGACGGCCGTCTGGGTTGGGACGGCCGTCCCAACTGCAAGTTTTGCATTGGGCCAAGCTAGGGGGAGAGTGGGACGGCCAGTTTGGGTTGGGACGGCCGTCCCACTTGAATTTTGGGGTTTGGGACGTGCGTCCCAAAGGTGAGACGTGCGTCTCACTTGTTTTTTGATGTTTGGGACGGCTGTCCCAACCTGTCTTGGCCTGTTTTCATGTTCTGGGACCCCCGGGAAGCTTTCCTTTCCTTTTTCGGACGTAGATTGATGCCGATATATGTCCGTTTAAGCTTTATGTTCATATAAGTAGTCTTCTTGGCCTTTATTAAGATGTCGGGCGAGCTTTTATCGTCGTGTAGGAAGTCTCTTTGGCCTTTGTCGAGACATTGGATGAACTCCGTGTGGTTGTGGGAGGTCTTCTTAGCTTTTATTGAGAGGCCGGCCAAAATTAGGGGTCTACACCCACAATGCCCCTATTCCCTATGATGGATTAATTTGGAAAATAAAGACTCTAGAAATTATGCCTTTACCCTATTTATTCATCTACTTGTAGTCATTAAATGTCTACATAGCCCTAATTTTAATGAATACAGAGTAAAGCGATAAAAGAAAGTGATAAAAGAGAAGGAATGAAAGAAGAACCTCCGAAGCGAGTTTTTTATAAATCTTCAAATTTGAGGACACTTTTTGGCAGTCCCCTCCCTCTACAAGAGCACTCCTTTCCCAAACAATAAAATTATTATACTACCGAGTGTCGGATGTCTCAAAAAGAGACTTCCTTAATTGATTTAATCCAAAAAGGATAATCAAAAAGACTATTCAAACTCTGAAACAATGCAAAAATGCCTCGAAAAGTTTCATAGTAAGAGAGAGAAGAGAGAATTCTCTGAATGGTGTGTGGAAATGGGAGAAATGAGCTCCTATTTATAGGCTCGCGGATCCAGGAGGCTGGGACGGCCGTCCCAAATTTTGTCAAGCGGGACGACCGTTTGGAATTTGGGATGGATGTCCCAGGCTACAAAAATGGGTGAGACGGTCGTCTAAGATTTGGGACGACCGTACCATGCCACCAAGGGGGTTGGGACCATCGTTTGGAATCTGGGACGACTGTCCCAACCTTCTGACAAAACTCCTAATTTTTATTTTCTAAGAAAACCCTCCTTTTCTTAAATGGAGCCTAGAAAACACTACTAGGGGCCTAATGAAGCCTTGTCCATCTTTGAAATGGAGGATTTCTGAACTTTATTGTGAGGTCGGGCAAGATTAGGAGTGTACAACTGCCCCCCTTCACCCAATTGATTGGTTGTTGACTAATGTACCATAAAACCGACTGGCGGGTGAAGGAGTTAACCTCTTGCCCAGTTGTCCTTTGAATGTTCCTTTGGTGTGATAGCTGATCCTCCAGACGGTGAATGTGGTGTCTTCTTCAAGGTTGACCACAGGGTGTTCTCTTTGACCTTGTGGTGATGAGTACGAACCCCAACCTGGTTTAAGTCCCCTTCTGTAAGACTTGATGAGTACAAACCCCCATCTGGTTTCAAGTCCCCTTTTGTAAGACATGGCTTCAGGATTTTATCTTTAATCCTATGGTTGATGGGTACAAATCCCCATCTGGTTTGAATCCTTTTCTTTGGACTTGTCCTCAGGATTTTATCTTTAATCCTGTGGTTGATGTGTACGAACCCCCATCTGGTTTGAGTCTTAGGATGCTTCTTTGATGCGGTGGCCGACCCTGTGTTTGATTTTGAATCTCGAGATGCTTCGTCAATGCGATGGTCGACCCTGTGATTGATGATTACGAACCCCCATCTAGTTTGAGTCTCAGGATGCTCCATCGATGCGGTGGTTGACCCTGTGATTGATGAGTACGAACCCCCATCTAGTTTTGAGTCTCAGGATGCTCCATCGATGCGGTGGCCGACCCTATGTTTGATTTTGAGTCTCAGGATGCTCCGTCAATGCAGTGGCTGACCCTGTGATTAATGAGTACGAACCCCCATCTGGTTTTGAGTCTTTTTGTAAGATTGAACTCTCTGATAGCAGCTTACTGATCTTGGTGACTTGTTGACTCCATGGGGAGTAGTTCTTTGCTTGAAAATTGTTTTTGTCTTTTTTGAGTAGTCATACAATGTGTCGGGGATTCTTTTCACTTTGGGCTTTTTGCTACCCATCCATCTTGTTGATTGTTGGGGATTTCTTGATTCTTTTAGGGTTTTTCCAATAGTCATCCAGCTTGTTGATTGCTGGGGATTCTTTGTTTTTGGGCTTTTCCAATAGCCATCCAACTTATTAATTGCTGGGGATTGTTGATTTTTGGGCTTTTCCAATAGCCGTCCTACTTGTTGATTTGCCGAGGATTCTTTGATTTTCGCCTTTGAGATAGGTAGGAATCCACTGGGGATTTTTTAATTTTGATGATGCCTCTAAGTAGGTAGATGCTTCATTAGAAGTGAAGGCTTTTGATTGTACTTCTTCGCCTCTGAATAGGTTGATGTTCCCTTTGGGGATGTTAGTTCTTGCTTGCCAGGTCTTGCCTCTACATAGGCAAACGACTCTCTGAGGGTGTGAATTTGAAGATTGCCTTTGCAGTAGGCTCACTGGGGATATATTTCTCTTTTTGGTGATCCACCAGGGAATTGGTTGACTTCCTGGGGATTTGATTTTAGTTGCCCTTTGGGGGATAGAGTTTTTGACTCTTTGATTGATGTTGGTGGGAACTAGCTTCATGAAGCTCTTATTCCACTGGGAGAATGAAATTTCTGATTTCTTGGTTTGGGTATTTGATTCCCTTTTTCTGTGACCCACTTGGGGATTTATTTGGCCTTCTATTGTTATGGCCTTTTTCTTTTTGGTTATCCGCTGGGGATGAAGGTTTTTCTTTTCTTCTTCTTTTTGTTGGGCCCATGAGGGCACGGAGGTTTGACTCCTCAACTTTTTGGTGAATGGCTTTTTGTGAAGCCTTTATTCTCCATTGGGAAATGGAGAAAAGGGGTGAGACGACCATCTAAGATTTGGGACGGCCGTCCCAGGCCACCAAGGGGGTTGGGACTATTGTTTGGAATCTGGGACGGCCATCCTAGGCCACCAAGGGGGTTGGGACCACCGTCTAGAATCTGGGACGGTCATCCCAGCCTTCTGACAAAAATCCTAATTTTTATTTTCTAAGAAATACCTCCTTTTCTTAAATTGAGCCTAGAAAACACTACTAAGGGCCTGATGAAGCCTTGTCCATCTTCGAAATAGAGGATTTCTGAACTTTATTGCGAGGCCGGGAAAGAGTAGGGGTCTATAGCGGTTGACATAATGTTGATTCTATTGAGCAGATTCGAAGTGCTCAACGAATTTTATCTGTTTCAACTTTTATAATTTCTTTAATTTATCATTATTACAAAAGAAAATAAATAATTAATTAGAAGTATACAATTTAAGCAATAAATTAAATGAAGATATTTTTATTTCCTTTTTACAAATCTATATTAATTATTAATAATATAAATTAATTATATTAATAAAATTATTGATAAAATATGTTCATCAAGATGATATATGATGTAATTTCTCCATGTTTATATGTATCATGTGTTCGTGAATTTGACATTCATGTCATTTTTGTATGTAGTTGACGGAATCATCTCAGAGTGATGGATAATAGTATTTGGCGCAAAGTGTTAGAATCGCGCAGTGAAATGTTTGCGTTTCCGGACAAAAACCAAGAGGGGGGTGAATTGGTTTCTTAACAAAAATTAGGGTTTTAAAAATTTTGGCAAATTTCACCGATTAAATTGTTGTGTAAAGTAAATAGATCAAGGATAGAGTCTTACACAGATGATTTATACTGGTTCGGATCAAAAGACCCTACGTCCAGTTGCTAATCACTCAAACAGAGGATTAACGTTGTCACTATAATCACGGTTATACAATCAGATTACAAATAAGAAGATAAAGTAAAGAATACACCTCTCTTGAGTCACAGAAGAAATGAAGAACAACTTTCCCTAGAGACGGTACAACACACAATCCACCAAGAAAACCCACTTAGTGATTCTTATCGCTTCTAGCCCACACTAGGTTTCAAAAGCTCCTTTTTCCTCCAACAAATAGTTCTCTGGCAGTCACAACTCTCAACTTTTGTTTGAAAAAGGTTGTTCTATTTGCAGAGAGCCTTAGAGAACCTTAAGTAGACGGATTAGGGTTTGGGAATTTGGGATTTTCGAAACCTGGTGAATTGGGAATAGGGTTTTCGAAACTTGGTCCAATTTTGAAATTCAAAACACATATGTGACAGAAATAATCGATTATCTTGAGTGTTAATCGATTATTACAGAGCCAAATTCACCTGGAACCCATAACCACGCAGTTTAATCGATTAATAGGGTAATTAATTGATTAACAGCCCTATTAATTGATTAATAGGGGCTTTAATCGATTATTCCAGAGAGCTGATACAGAAAATGGTTTTTCTCTCTGTAATAATCGATTATCCTACCATTTAATCGATTAATCCAATATGTTTTTGATAAAAATGAGTTTTTGAAGCTTTTAAGGAGTAGACTATGTGCTGGCTATCTTGGACTCTAATATTACAGACTCAAAATCATCAAAACAGAGTTATTACATAATATTTAAAGTCTTCAACTCTTTAAGTCCTTTGTTCTTGAATCATCATCAAAATCAACAAGCTTCATATTCATATATGTTCAACATTCATATCCTTGTATGTTTCAACAATCTCCCCCTTTTTGATGATGATCAAAATTTCCTTTAAAGCTCTTGTAATAACCTGGTTTGTTTGTCACAGCTAAACAAAAACATTAAACATATCAGACAACATTTAAATTTAATAAATATAAGAAACAAAAGAGGCTTTAGATAATTTCTCCCCCTATTTTGATTATGATAAAAAATGAAAGCTCCCCCTCAAACAAAGCAAAAATTACCAATTTTATTCAATAAATGAAAGTTATTACAAACAAAGAGATATGTGGAAGAGATTAAAACTCTTCATTTGCATCGCTATTGAATTGAGCATCAAACCTATCCTCTAGGTTACAGACCCTACATAATCGATTATAACATTACAACCATGCAAAAACTGATTAATTAAGCAGAATTTAAACTATTTCTAATATTCCTAAGTCTCTTCTAAGATCATAGAATCTATCCTTGGGAAGAGGTTTAGTAAAAATATCTGCTAATTGATGCTTTGTATCAACATATTCAATTTTATAGTTTCCTTTGCTAATATGATCTCTTAAGAAATGATGTCTAATCTCTATATGCTTAGTTAGTTCTGGAGTGCATTACTGGATTCTTAGTAAGATTTATTGCACTTGTATTATCACACATCAATGGAATATCACATAGAAAGATACTATAGTCTTATAATTGTTGTTTCATGCATAAAATTTGAGCACAACAATTACCAGCTGCAATATATTCAACTTCAGTAGTGGATAAAATAACACATTCTTGTTTCTTAGAATGCCAAGACACTAATGATGATCCTAACAAATGACATGTTCCACTAGTACTCTTTCTATCTATTTTACATCCACCATAATCAGCATCAGAATAACCTATTAAACTAGGAGAAGCTTTAGATGGATACCATAAACCAAAACCTGTGGTTCCTTTGAAATATTTTAAAATTCTTTTTACTGCAGTTAAATCAGATTCTTTTAGACATGCTTGAAATCTAGTACACACACAAACAGAATGCATAATATCAGGTCTACTTGCAGTTCAATATAACAGTGAACCTATCATACCTCTATACATAGATTGATTAATTTCCAAACCTTATTCATCCTTATCTAAATAGCATGAAGTTCCCATGGGTGTGTTAGCTTCCTTTGAAGTGTCCATTCCAAATTTCTTGATAATCTCTTTGTAGTATTTGGTTTGAGAGACAAAAATGTTGTGATTGCTGAGAGAACTTTGAGTAGGGAAGAAAAAGGGGCTTTTGTAACCTAGTGTGGGCTAGAAGCGATAAGAATCACTAAGTGAGTTTCTTGGTGGATTGTGTGTTATGTCGTCTCTAGGAAAAGTTGTCTTCTTCCTTTGTGGATTCAAAGGAGGTGTTCATCTCTTGTGTGACTCAAGAGAGGTGTTTTCTAATCCTTATTAATTGTAATTTGTAATCTGTTTGAATTATTGTTTTAGTGACCGAGTTAATCCTCTTTTAGAGTGATTAACAACTGGACGTATGGTCTTTTGATCCGAACCAGTATAAATTACTTGTGTAATCTTCTTCCCTTATCTATTTACATTTCAAGTGCTTTATTATATTATCATTTAATCGATAAAACTTGCAAAAAGTTTTTAAAAGGAAAAAGTTTTATAAGAAACCAATTCACCCCGCTCTTGGTTTTTGTCACAAGTGCAAACATTCCGTTGTGCGATACCAACAAGTGGTATCAGAGCTTGTTTTGATAGTTTTTCAAATTTTCAAAAATGACCGAACAAAACCAAACTTTTGCTGAGGGTGCCTCTATCAACAGACCCCCACTTTTTACTGGACAAAATTATCCTTTCTAGAAAGTTAGGATGAAAATATCTTTAGAGTCTATTGACAGGGGTGTTTGGAATGCTGTTGTAAATGGTCCTTTTATTCCTAAGATGACTGTAAATGAAGTAGAGGAACCAAAACCATTTTCTAGATGGACTGCTGAGGAAAGTAGAAAAGCCCAATATCATGTTAGGGCTAGAAATATTATTTCATCTGTTTTAACCCTTGTGAGTTTAATAGAATTTCAGTTTGTAAAAGTGCTCAAGAAATGTGGAAAATTCTAAGAGTGGCTCATGAAGGAACTGATGACGTGAAAAGAGTAAGGAAAAACTCATTGATACAAAAATATGATATGTTTTGAATGCAACACAGAGAAACAATTTTTGACATTCAAAAGTGTTTCACACACATTGTGAACCATCTCTCTGGGCTTGGTAAGAATTTTAATACTGACGAGTTAAATGTTAAATTTTGAAATCTTTGCTCATGAAATGTCAACCTAAGGAAACTGCCATCACATAGTCACAAAATCTGGCAACAATGACAATGGCGACTCTCTTTGGAAAATTGAGAGAACATGAGCTTGAACTAGGAAGGCTAAATGATGAAGAAGGCCAACATCAAAAGAGAAACTTGGCCTTCAAAACTAAAATTTTTAAAAATAAGAAAAAGAAGGAAGAAGAAAATTTCGATAGTGAAGAAGATGAAAACCTGAGTCTCATGATCAAAAAATTCACCAAGTTCATGAAAGTCAAAGGAAGACAATCATTTAAAGGTAAGAAAGATGAAAAAGAAGGATCTTCATTAAATTACAAATGTTATGGTTGTGGTGAAATAGGTCATGTAAAATCCGAATGTCCCAACAAAAGGAGTGATGATTCTAAAGGCAAGAAATCTTTCAAAAAGAAAGCCTACATAACATGGGAAGATAATGACTCTAGTTCAAAGTCAAGTGATTCCGATGTTGAAGAAAACCTTTGCTTAATGGCAAACAACAGTTTCTCTTCCGATGGTGAGGTAAGTGATTATGGCTATTCTTCAAGTGGTGATGAAAATGATTATGATGCTTTACATAATGCATATCAAGAATTTTTTACTGCCTTTAAGGACTTGAAATCTAAATACAAATTGTGAAAAAGAGTTTGAATAATTCAGAAAAAGAAGTATAATCTTTAAAAACGAAAATAGTATCTTTAGAAGAAAAATAAAATGAACCAATTGCATGTGCATCATGTAAAAGCTATGAATTTGACATATGCATACTTGAGCATTTACTAGAAAAAGTAACAAAAGATGTGAGTGATGATAAAAACAATGAAAATGAAAAGTATGTGGAAACTAAAGTTAATAGTCATGTTCCTTGGAAAAGACCTAAAAATAAAAGAACTCGTAGGGTATGGGTTGTGAAAGGGACTAAACCTTATCAAAATAGAGTTGAATCTTTTTCAAAAACTAAAAACCCCAAATGCATGCTTTTATTGTATGAAACTTGGTCATACTTCAAATAAATGTAGAATTAAGCATTTTGGTGTTCCTAAAGGGAAATACATTTGGGTTCCTATAGTTAAATAATTTGATTGTCTCTAACCCCAAGGATCCAAAAGTTATGGGGACCTAAGATCCTGTGTTCTTATTTTGTAGGTATCTACTAAATAAAAAAAATCTATGTGATACCTTGATAGTGGATGTTAAAAACACATGACTGAAGATAAAAATAAATTTACAAGTTTCATCAAGAAAGAACAAGGATATGTAACTTATGGAGACAACAACAAAGGTAAAATCCTTGGAACTGGAAACATTGGTGGTGCAAATACTTTGGAGATAAAAGATATGCTCCTTGTTGATGGGCTAAAGCACAATATTCTAAGTATAAGTCAACTTTGTGATAAAGGACTTAAGGTAAATTTTTATAGTAATTTCTGCACCATACATCTTAAAGATTCTAAGGAAGTTGCATTAAAAGGTATTAGACATAACAATATTTATTTGATTGACTTGGATTGTGCATCTAATGTTGATATAACATGCTTGGTTGCTAAAGATGAAAACCCATGGTTATGGCATAAGAGAGCGGCTCATATAAATATGCATCAATTAAACAAACTAATATCTAAAGACTTAGTTATTGGATTGCCTAAGTTAAAATTTGAAAAAGATAAACTATGTGATGCATGTCAAAAAGATAAACAAGTAAAATCATCTTTTAAAACTAAGAATATAATTTCCACATCAAAGCCTCTAGAACTTTTACATTTAGATTTATTTGGACCATCTAGAATTAAAAGTTTTGGTGGAAATTATTATGCTTTTGTAATTGTTGATGATTACTCTAGATTTACTTGGACATTTTTCTTAACTTTGAAAAGTGAAGCTTTTAAGACATTTAGAAAGTTTTCTAAGCAAATTCAAAATGAAAAGGAATTAAGAATTAAAGTGTTAAGAAGTGACCATGGTGGAGAATTTCAAAATGAATCTTTTGAAAAGTTTTGTGAAGAGAATGGTATTTTGCATAATTTTTGTGCACCGAGAACCCCCTAACAAAATGGTGTAGTTGAAAGGAAAAATAGATCACTAGAGGAACTAGCTAGAACAATGTTGAATGAATCTAATGTTCCTAAATATTTTTTGGTTGATGTTGTAAGTACCGCTTGCTATGTTTTAAATAGAATGCTCATTAGACCTATCTTGAAAATGACTCCTTATGAGCTATTTAAAGGAAGAAAACCAAATGTAACTCATTTGAAAATCTTTGATTGTAAATGTTTTGTGTTAAATAATGGTAAAGATACTAAGTAAATTTGATTCAAAAGCCAATGAGGCTATTTTATTAGGTTATTCTTATGCTGATTATGGAGGATGTAAAATAAATAGAAAAAGAACTAGTGGAACATGTCATCTATTAGGATCATCCTTAGTATCTTGGCATTCTAAGAAACAAGCTTGTGTTGCTTTATCCACAACTCAGGCTGAATATATTGCAGCTGGAAATTGTTGTGCTCAAATTCTTTGGATGAAGCAACAACTAGAAGATTATAATACTTTTCTAAATAACATTCCTTTGATGTGTGATAATACAAGTGCAACTAACCTTACTAAGAATCTTGTTATGCACTCTAGAACTAAGCATATAGAGATTAGACATCATTTCTTAAGACATCATGTTAATAAGGGTAATTGTAAAATTGAATATATTGATACCAAGCATCAATTAGCAGATATTTTAACTAAACCTCTTCCCAAGGATAGATTTTATGAACTTAGGAGAGATTTAGGGATATTAGAAATATCTTATCTTTGAAAAGTTTTCAAGAAATGATATCTTGCTGGAATAATCGATTATTCATGGTAATAATCGATTATTCTGTATCTCATTATCCTTCAATTTTGCATGCCTCTCTAGAATAATCAATTATTTGGGTTGATAATCAATTATTGTTGCTTCAATGTGTGATACATATAAAATCTTTCTAGAATAATCGATTATTTAGGCTTATAATCGATTATCTGTAATTCAATGTGCGAATGTAAAAGCTCTTTGGGATAATCGATTATCTCAGATGATAATCGATTATCCATGCATATTTCTAGGCAGAAGTTGAAGAAATAATCGATTATCATAAGTGGATAATCGATTATTTTACGACGTTGGGCATAAACTAGCCATTGGCAACGGGTCTCTTGGCCGTGAAACTCGTAAATATAGTCGTTTATAGTCATTGGAGAAGTTCTATATATATAGGAAGCCTTAGAAACTCATCAAATCATCTTCAAACTTCTCTTCTAAGTGATTTGCATTGATTCCAAGTTCATTCTTGTCTCTTGCTTTTGTTTCTCTCAAACTCTTGCTTCTCTCAAATCTCAATCCTTCTTTCTTCCCTAAATGGCTTCATCCTCCAGATGAAAGATTTTAACCAGGAAAAGATATGCTCCTGCCTCTCATCCCTGTCCAAGTTCAGTTGAATGGTGAATTTCTAATGAAGAGAACCGACAAGAATTTCTTACCTTTTGGAAGGAGAGGGGTATCATCTCTCCAAAATTTCTGATAGGAGATCACTTTATCAAGTTGAAAATCAAGGACTTCTACCTTTTATTGAAATACAAGGTACGTATTATTCGGATTTAGTACGGGTATTCTACTCTCGCTTTAAGTATAGAGATCACGTTGCTACTTCTCGGGTTAAAGGACTCACCATCATTCTTGATGATGACATATGGAAAAACGTAGCAAAATTTCCCATTCAAGATGATGTCATCAACGTCATGATGGATCTTGATGATTTCAACCGAATTCGGGCATACCGCTCCTTGCTCTGCAATCCTGCCATGGAGATCGGAAGACAACTTCTTGCAGGACCTCCAAAGAAAGAGGAACGTATGCTACTTCATCTCATTGTCTGGATTCTCTGTCCCAGAGCCACCAATCATGCTCAGTGTTCTGCTACTGATCTTCGTATCATACATGCAATTATGAACAATGAGCCAATTGATTGGCCCAATCTTGTTTCTTTGACGATGCTCAAAGCCAAGAGACATCCTACCTTTAAGATTCCTTATGCTCTTCT
Source organism: Sphenostylis stenocarpa (assembly GCA_963425845.1). Taxonomy (NCBI): domain Eukaryota; kingdom Viridiplantae; phylum Streptophyta; class Magnoliopsida; order Fabales; family Fabaceae; genus Sphenostylis; species Sphenostylis stenocarpa. Next base: position 53,723,526 of record OY731403.1, read on the forward strand.
CATTTCCAGGATTCTGGAATACAAGGGTGTTAATGTTGAAGGAGAACAACGGGCCCAAACATTAAATTCAAATTGGATGCTTAATGGAACTTTATCTCAGCTTCAAATGGTCAATGCTAATGGAAAATACTTCCATAAGGATAAAGCATCCCATGCTGCTGAGGTTGCTGCAGATTCTGATGATGAAGAGATGTCTATTGCTGATATTCCTGTCATCGGAACTTCATCTGGTGCTCATACTAAACCCCGCTCTCCATTGAGGATATGTTTGTTAGAATGAACCAAAAAATGCAAGACTTCTTTTCCATCTTTGCATAATGGAATCAAGAAATTATCCATCGCATTTCGAATATGGATGAACGTGTGTCAAATCTTGAAGACAGATTTGACATGAAATTTAATAGTGACTCTGAAAGCGAAGAATTTTAGCATTTTTCTTTTCTCTCTTTTTAGGCTTAGCCTTTTTTCTTTCTTTTACCCTTCTATATTTTGTATTGTTTTGCTCAACTTCAATAAATACCTTTTTTTTGCACATATTAAGGGGGAGTTGATTATTTTTATGCACATGTAGAGGGGGAGCTTATATTTTTTTATTATGATAAAATAGGGGGAGAAAATATTTAAAGCTTGGTATGTTTAATCTCTTTTCTATGATAGCTGTGACAGTAAAAACAGGTTATTACAAAGGGCTTTAAAGCAGTTTTTAATCATTATAAAAAAGGGGAGATTGTTGAAAATATAAGGATATGATGCCTGAAGATTTTGATGATGCTTTAGAGACAAATAACTTCAAGATTAGAAGACTCATATATAGTTGTATCTACTTGTAATAACCTTGTTTTATCATTTTGAGTCTGTAAAGATAGAATCCAAGATAGCCAACACACAGTCTGTCCATTGAAAATTTGTTTTTATCCAAAACCCACTGTGATAATCGATTATCTTAGCTCTTTTGGGTATCTGAAAGTCTCTGGAATAATTGATTATCACTATTGATAATCAATTATTTGTGTCAGTTATGATTTTGAATTTCAAATTTCAGACCTATTCTCGAAAACCCTAATTTCTAAACCCTAAAAAATCTATTTAAAGAATTCTCTGGCTATCTGTAAAGACAACATTTTTCATACTAAAGTTTATAGTTGTGATTGCTGATAGAAATTTTAGTAGGGAAGAAAAAGGGAGTTTTGTAACCTAGTGTTGTCTAGAAGCGGTAAGAATCACTAAGTGGGTTTCTTGGTGGATTGTGTGTTGTGCTGTTTTTAGGAAAATTTGTTTTCATCCTTTGTCGATTCAAAGGAGGTGTTCATCTCTTGTGTGACTCAAGAGAGGTGTTTTCTAATCCTTATTATTTGTAATTTGTTTGAACTATTGTTTTAGTGACTGGGTTAATCCTCTTTTAGAGTGATTAACAACTGGACATAGGGTCTTTTGATCCAAATCAGTATAAATTACTTGTGTAATCTTCTTCCTTTATCTATTTACATTTCAAGTGCTTTATCGTTTAATTGGTGTAGACCCCAAATCTTGCCCGGTCTCACAATAAAGATCAGAAGACCTCCTTTTCGAAGATGGACGAAGCCTAAGAAGCCACTAGGAGAGACTATTAGGCCCCATACTAGGATAGGAGGGATTTTTGGCACAAAAATAAGGATTTTCGCCTTTTGGCGAGACGGCCGTCTCGCCATTCCTGCAAGGCGAGACGGCCGTCTGGAATGTCGAGACGGTCGTCTCGACCTTGTCAGACGAGACGGCCGTCTCGACCTGACAGGCGCGAATCCCTATAAATATGGCGCTCCCTCCCCTCATTTCCACACACCACACAGCTTTCTCACTCTCTCTCTAGTCACATCAAGAGTTTCTCTCTCTAGAATCCCTCCGATGCATTTCCGGAGCTTCTGAGCATATTTAGAGTGTTTTTAGAGCGTTTCGAGAGGTTTCCGACGCCGTGTAGAGTGAAGGGCTGCCGCAAAGCACCCTATTTTTAAAGAATTAAATAGAAAGCTTGCTTCGAAGGTCTCTACTCTCTTTCTCTTCCTTTTACTGCTTTATTTAAATTATGCAATAGACATTAGGGCCATGTAGTCATAATTTTTAAATTCTGCAAAAATAAAAGGGCAAAAGCGTATTTTTCCGGTTTATTTATTAACAGAATAGCTGGCCTATCATAGGGAACCCGAAAGGGGCGTCGTAAAGGAACTAAAACTTCCTTTACGCGTAACTAACTCCCTTACCCAACTCTGGTTCTAACAACCAAAGTTGGTTTTTCGAAAACCAACGCCTTTTAAACTCCTTTTCTGATGTTTCCGGTAAAAACATCGGTGGCGACTCCAGAGAACCCTCAAAAACTAGCTCTTGGATTAGCCCGGTTATCGGACAATCCAAGAGCACCTTTTCGAAAACCTCGCCCTCAGGTTCAGCCCGGTTATCGGACAACCTAAAGGCGTTGTAACCACCAATAAAAAACGCGAAAATATAGAGAGTCGGAAACCATCGCGTCGCTCCGACCGCCCTCGTTTTGACGGCGGCGACAGATGGTGACTCCACTGGGGAAGCCTAGAGAGTTGATCCCATTTAGTGATAGGTCGGCTTAAAAATAAATAAACCAAGAAAATAACGCTTTTGCCCTACCTTGTATTATAACATGTTTTATTGCTTGGCTTTAATAACTGTTGTCTGTTTATATTTATGCAATTGTGTGAAATACAAACTGTACACAAACCCTTGCACACAACAGTTCCCTCTATACCCGGGGGCAAGTGAGAAAACCATAGGGAGTGGGTGGCAGGTACGGTTCGCTGTAGTGATGGCCTTGTGCCCACCGGTGTGATCGGAAACCACCACTCAAGGTGATAACCTTCCTCTTTTGGCAACAAGATTGACTATGGCCTTAGTGCTAAGCATGGTCGGAAGGCTGGAGAGTGGGGACCCTATAATGGGGGCACCTTGGGGGCCTTAGCCTTGGTGAGGACAGTTAGAACCTACCTTCGCCAAATCACTTTTCTGCAGGAAAACCCTACCTCGTGATAAAAACGAATTCTCGCCTGTTCGCGGATGATCGAATTGTGTGTGCATATGTTTGTTGCATTTGTCTATTGCATAGCATAACCAAACAACAGAAGAAAAATCACAAAAAACATTTTTGCAATAAACGCCCTTATCTCGGACAGTCTGCCTTTTAGCTAGCCTGGTTTCAGGTTCTTTGCAACCTAAGTAGCCATGCAGTTCCGACAAAAGAGATAAGGGATGCTAAATATTTTTCGCATAAAGCCACATTTTATCTTGGACAGTCTGCCTTTTAGCTAGCCTGGTTTCAGGTTCTTTGCAAGCTAAGTAGCCACGCAGTTCCAACAGAAGAGATAAAAGGCTATAAAATAAACAAGCAATAAAAATCAAAAAATAAAAATCTGTTTCCAAAACAATAAATGGGACCTGATTCATAAACATCCCAAATCATTCATATAGGTAGTTTATTTTTTTTTTCAAAAAAAAAAAACGTAAATACCATACAAAACATGATAAACAAAAATAAACACTCACATTCATTCAAATAAGCATCATTTTTCATAAAACATGCATTTTGGTTTTAGAAAAATGGAGGGGACTAGTAGACAATTGAAGAAGGTGGATATTCCCCAATATCATACTGAGAAGTTGGAACGGCTTTGCGCGGTAATGCCACCAGAGGTCCGCGCCGACTTTGAAAAATCCTATGGACGGATTCTTGACCTTCTAAAGATCTGTGTCGATCAAGTGTTCCTTAGGGTATTAATCCACTTTTGGAACTCCAGTCTGCGATGCATTGAATTTCCGCAGTTCGATATGGTGCCTACCTTGGAGGAGTATGAGATTATGTTGAAATGACCCAAATCAGCTGGGGTCCATATCCGCCACGGGGCATATACTCCTGCAGCACAAGTCGCTGCCATCATTCAACTACCCTTCTGGCAGACTACCCTGATAGGAAAAGGGAACGTCCAGGGTTGGAAAGTCTCAATGTTAGAAGACCATCTGTCTAACTTGGCAGAAAGGACAGAGTGGGTCGCCTTCAACAAAACCCTGGCTTTAATCATTTTTGGAACGATCTTGTTTCCCTTCCACCTCGACACAGTGGATCAAGCCGTCATGGACGCCTTCTTCGCCTGGGACGTGAACTCGAAGAGTCCCTTGCCTGCAATTCTTGCCGACACTTTGCTCTCGGTGGAATTTTGCCGCCAGAAGCAAGGAAAAACACTTCGCTGCTGCTCTTCACTGCTATTCATGTGGAGCGCTACACACCTCTACACCTCCAGTCACATGGGGATATTCCCCGATCCTTTGAGGAGCTTCTCCAAAATCCCTCTCCAACGACGCTTAACTTCATAATGGAGGGACGAGTTGGAACAAAAGGACGCCAACAGTATATCCTGGGTCTGCCCTTGGTTCCGACCTGGCCCAGTTCTCATCAAATGTGGAGACTATCCGAACGTACCCTTGATAGGACTCAGGGGTTGCATAGCCTACTCACCTAGAGTAGCTATGAGACAGCTCATGAGGACTCAAACTACCATCTCTCGGGGGGAACTCGGAGGACTGTGTTTCTTCGGAGACCCATGCACAATCGCCAACTCACTAGCCGTGAGAAGAGCATGGGAGAGACTAGTCTATATGGGAGATAGAGAGCTAGGAAAAGCTTGAGTGACTGTCTCTAGTGACTACGAGGTGTGGAGACAAAGAAGAGGGATGTCTCAACCATCCACCACACTCATTACAAGCGCCAACAGTGAAGAGCTGCAGGCTCAAGTCAATGCCTTGACCTAGAGGATAGAAATCATGGGAGCCCAGATGAGGGCCCTCGAAGAAAGAGAGCAAGAATCTATCCTCACCATAGATGGTCTGCAAAGGCAATGCAAGAAAAAGGATCATGAAATAGAGCGCCTCAAGGATCAGTGTGCTGACTCCAACGAGCAAGCTATCCGAGCATCCAAAACTGCCAGAACCAGCTCGGATAGCCAACTTCAAGAAATAACCGCCAAGTCTGCACACCTTGAGGCCGAATCAGCAAAACAGGCTCAGACGATCAAGGAATTGTTGCAAGAACTCACCAAGACTCGGTCAGACATATGCCAAGAGCAAGAGGCCAACCGGAGACTCAACAAAAGTCTCGCTGAGCTATGCTGCAAAGAAAGAGATGGGCTAGCTCAGTACGGCCAAGTACTACAAGAGAAAGACCGAGCCGTCGCAAAACTCGACGAACTGCAAGCCTTGATCGTCCATCAAGAGGCGAAGATCAAAGAGGCTCAAAAGTACAGTGAGGATATGATCCAGGCGGTCCAAAAGCAAAGCGAAGGACTTGCTCGTCATGTCCGGGAAGCCGAAAGAGAGCTACATAGAGATCAAGACCCGCCTGTGGGTTTCTTTAGGCTTTTCCGTTTTTTCCAAAAGTTGCTTCGTAGTATGGAGTAGGGGAATGTACACCTTCTGAATGGATAAATGAAATTTTTCTTTTATTCTACAATTGTCTACTTGCATGCATGACATTCATTTGCATATTTAATTTCCCCTCCTTCACGCTTAATAAATAAGATAATAAAAAGGAAGGATTAACTGACATGTCTTCCAAATCAGAAGAATGGAGAGAAGGCCACTCCTAATAAAGCTTACCCCAACGATCGACTCACCACAAGAGGATAATAAGCCTTGACCGTTGGTCCTCAAGAATAAGGAAGAGGGGGCAAGGACACCAGTGCGACTATTTATGCCACGTCCTTTCCCCTACGAATCAAATAAAGCTGTACCGTGGAGATATGGAGAATCTTCACCAATAAAAGAAGAAATAACAAATATAGTCGGCATTGGGGGCATGACTAGAAGTGGAAGAGTCTACTCCCCCAAGGACACACAAGAAGAGGTTCTCAAGAATAAAGGAAAAAATAAAAAGACCGAAGAAGAAAAAGAAAATAAGGAATCCAAGGAGGAGACAGAGGAATTACTCCAGTTCATAAGGCAAAGTGAGTATTCCATTATAGACCAGCTCAATCGCACACCCGCAAAGATTACGTTGTTATCTTTGATAATGAGCTCGGAACCGCATAGAAACGCCCTATTGAAGGTCTTGAGCGAGGCGCATGTACCTCATACCATATCCCAAGAAAAGGTTGAGAGGATCGTCGGTCACATCACGGCAAGCGATCACCTCACCTTCACTGAGGAAGAACTCCCCCTCGAGGGGTCAAACCACAACAAGCCCTTGCATATCTCAGTCAAATGCAAGGAATACCTCATCGCCAAAGTTCTTGTAGATAACGGGTCATCTTTGAACGTGATGCCCAAGTGCACACTGGACAAGTTGAATATCCAAGGAACCGGTCTGCGCCCAAGCAGCACCATCGTTCGAGCCTTCGACGGATCAAAACGTGAAGTAGTGGGAGAAGTTAATTTGTCAATCCAAATTGGACCCACTATCTTCAACGTCGATTTCCATGTAATGGATATTACTCCAGCATATAGCTGTCTCCTCGGCAGGCCTTGGATTCATGACGCTAAGGCAGTACCTTCAACGCTCCACCAAAAAGTCAAGTTCATAGTGGATGACAAATTGATCACGGTCCAAGCAGAAGACGACATTTTGATCAGTGGACCGTCTACCCAACCTTATGTGGATGCGGCTGAAGAGGCCCTTGAAACATCTTTTCAAGCGCTCGAAATTGCCAGTATAGAGCGACTTCCCAAAAACACAAAGGTAGCCCACATGATGTTGAAGCATGGCTACCATCCTGGCCAAGGACTAGGGGCAAATTCCCAAGGCATGAGGGAACCCCCAGAGTTCAAAGACAATCCTTTCAAGCATGGCCTAGGATATGACCCTACCAAGGGCCGAGTGGAAAGAAGAAAAGGGAAGTCTCCCCTCCGCACACTCAAGCAGATTTTCCGAAGTGGAGGGGTGCAAGCGTCAAGAGCTACCTTAGTCATTAGGAAATCTTTTTCTTCATTTAAGGGATGTAAACCCCATGATTGTTAGAGATTATTCCCTGGGGCGAGCCCGACCCCCGGACATTTTAGGGCACATATTCCCTTATTAATTAATGAAGAATACTTCTTACAAATTGCTTCTCTTCTCTCTATTTTTTACTAGACCTCATAAATAACCCTGTCTAAGTAAACGAAATAAAAGAAGAAGAATAAAAAGCGCATCCAAATAATCAACATTCGCCATTGCCATTACCATCAAGCTAGTTGATTAGAAGCACAAAAAAATAAGACTTTACCTCACCATAAAAGAAAGTCATGCTTCGCCAATATTGTGAACAAAAAATAAATACACAAAAAAAAAGCCCATAGAAGCCAAAGGCCAAAAAGGAAAAGGGCAGAATACCCGGTAGGAAACCCACAAAGGGGGCTACGCAAAAGATAGGGTCAACCCGGTAGGATACCCGAACGACAATAAAGGGTAGCCTAGGCAAAAGTTAGGGTTACAAAATAAGGTCCGCTAGGATTCTCCAAAAATTACAAAAAGAAGGAACCTAGACAAAAGTTAGGGCCAAAACACAATATCCTAGTTCAAAAACCCAAAGGGCGTTCTAGGGAAATCAGCTAGCCATTAAAAGCAATGGAAACAAAACTAAAAGGGGCAAATACAAAAAAAAAGAAAAAACGTTTGCTTAGATGAGACCTAAACACCTAAGCCTAACCCTAAGCCAGCCATGCTTACAAAAACCATTTTCTAAAAATAAACATTCTAAAACACAAGCCATTGAATTTACCTCTTTACTTCTTTTCTCTTGACCCTTATACCAAAATTCTAATAATTAATTTGGGAATATGGAGGCGTATAGTCAACAAGAGGATTGAAATCCCTAGAGTGGAGAAAGAGGGACACTACATGGCAAAGAGTGCTCTACACAAAAAAAAAGAACAAAAAAGAAGAAAAGAAAGAAAGAAATTATCCTTCGGTCGCAAGAAGTTCGGCATGGTACAGCCAAGAGTAAACACGGCAAATCAGAGGGCATTCGGCGCAACAAGACACGCCAGTTAAATCCTTCTGAAAAATTAACTAAAGTAGGCATTATAGGACATCAAACATAAAAGCATTGCATGCATAAAATGTTTTTGAATCAGGTCCTATTTTCTTATTCAAAAAAAAAAAATCGAAAATTCGAGACGGTCGTCTGGGATTTCCAGACCGCCGTCTCGGTCCCCTAGCAAATCGAGACCGCCGTCTCGACTTAGGCAAAATCGAGACCGCCGTCTCGCTTGGCGATACGGGCGTCTCGTTTGAACCCAAAGTCAAGACCGCCGTCTCGAGATTCCAAACGGCCGTCTCGACTTGCAAATAATTGAGACCGCCATCTCGACTTCCCAGACGACGGTCTCGAACCGAATTTTCCCCCTATATATAGGGGTGCGAAGGAGGGGCTTCCTCACAACTCTTTGCACTCCAGAACCCTCCAACTCTCAGATCTACCACTTCCAAGCACCTCCTGGTCAATATGTTCCGTGGAAACCCCTCCAGGAAGAGAAGAGGCACTGTCGGTGCCAGCAGTTCTTCGGCACCAGCCCCTCAAGACCCCACTCAGTTGTCGCCGCAACACCAGGCACGCCTCGAGCACATCCGGGGTTACTCATGGCACCCCATGTTCAGACTGGACTTCGGCATCCTCGCCGAGTTCGGGTGGGAGGATGATGTCCGCACCCACATAGACAGCATCAGGTGGGGATTCTTGCTGCAGTCTCCACCTACCCACGTGTACCCTCAAGCGGTACTGGAGTTCTTGGCATCCATCTCCTACGCCGAGGCTCCTTCCATGGTCCTGGGCCTCCCACCCACCAAGATGGTGAACTACTTCATGGGTGGGGAATACCAGACCACCACCCTCGACGAATTCAATGTGAGCATTGGATTCGTCCGACCCGAGGACGTGCTCACTCGGGAATACCGGGAGGCCATCTGCAGCCACTCCGCCAGCCTCACCGCCGTTGAGATGTGGCAGGAGCTCACCAGGGCGCCTACACTACCCACGCTGATGAAGGGTTCTGCGCTCCCTCTAGCCCGTCGCATCTGCCACAAGCTGCTGGCTGGAACTGTCCATGGGAGGAAGGAGAGTCAGGGTAAGGTAACCCTCCCAGACGTCTTTGTTCTTTACTGCATGAGCCAGAGGCGGCATTGCAACCCTGGCTACTTTTTCCTGAGGGCCCTTAAGGACTTCGGGAGCAGACCAGTGGGAGCCGTCCTCGTGGCTTCTCTCATCACTCCCCTGGCAGAAAAATGGGGATGCATTGGCCGAGAAGAATTGGCCCCAAGCCTTTGATCCGAGTCCATCAACGGATCGGTCCTGGCCAACATGGGGATGCTGATACGCCGAGGGACCCAGTTGATCCTTCATCCCTCCCTGGACTTTGCGCTGGACCTCCAGGACATCGTGGCGATGCACGATCTCCCCACGCCTCCCGACTTCCAGCAACCACATCAGCACCAACAACCCCCGCAGTACCCTGATGACTTCGCTGGCCTGAACCGCAACATCAACGATCTCCGCCTGCATTTCGATCAGATGTCGATGCGGCAAGAACAGATGTCCCTAAGGCAGGAACAATTTTCCCAAAGGCAAGAAGCCTTTGACACCCGGCTGGAGACGATGTACCAGTATCAGCAGGGGATGCGGCAAGACTGGACAACCTTCCAGCAAAGGTACGATGATGAAGCCCGGGAACAAGCAGAATTCCGGGAATATGTATACCAGCAATTCCCCCACCCTGGGTCGTCTCCAGATGATAGCCCTTAGGGACAGTACTTGTAAGAATAGGTGGTTGTAATAAAATTTTCCTTATGAATAAAATTTTATTTCACGCATTCTTTGCCATTCTTTCCAAAAGTCAGCGTAACAAAAAAAACTAAGAGTAAAAAAACGTACGCTCAAGAAAAAAGCCAAAATCCTATATCGCGAGAAAAAAGAGATAAAACCGCGAGAAAAAAGGCAGGATTAAGACAAGTCATCACCTCAACCAACAAAGTTTCAACAAACAAGGCAGAGTCGAACAAACAAACAAAGATCGCCCGACCAAGCAGCAAGAGTCGGATGATTACCACAAAAGATCAAAAACAAAGAATCCCCAGCAAACCAAGCAAGCTGGATGAGCACCCACAAAATCCCCGGCGTAGACCGGACGACAACATCTCCAAAGAAGACCAACAAAAAGTACATCCCAATGATCGGCGCATGAGCGATTGAGCAATAAGCCGCCACCACCACCAGTCCTACGCAGTGGACTGTACCAGCCTGATAGGGGGTTTATACCTATCAACCAGCACACAAGGAGTGTCTGACAGGCGCATGGGCCACCTGAACAGTAAGCCGCCACTACCACCAGTCCTACGTAGTGGACTGTACCAGCCTGATAGGGGGTTCATACCTATCAACCTGCGCACGCAGAGCGCCTGATCTGCGCTCGAGCAGGATCAGTAAGTCGCAATTACCAGCCTGATGGGGGGTTCATACCCATCCAGTCCCACATAGCAGACTGCAACTACCAGCCTGATGGGGGGTTCATACCCATCAACCGAAGGATCGGCTACCGTTAGAAGGAGTATCCTGAGGTTCTACCACGTGTTCACCGAAGGGATCGGCTACCGTCAGAAGGAGTATCCCGGAAGTGCACGAACACAAGTTTTCCCCAGAAGATCAATCGCCGCAAGACGGAACGTCCGAAGGGTAACCAGGCAAGAGGGTCAAACTCCTTTACCTTCCTGTCAATCTGTCTGGCACAACAAGCCAACAGCCGACTAGTCAGGTAAACGGGGGGCAGCTGTAGACCCCAAATCTTGCCCGGTCTCACAATAAAGATCAAAAGACCTCCTTTTCGAAGATGGATGAAGCCTAAGAAGCCTCTAGGAGAGACTATTAGGCCTCATTCTAGGATAGGAGGGATTTTTGGCACAAAAATAAGGATTTTCGCCTTTTGGGGTCGAGACTGCCGTCTCGGATTCGAGACCGCCGTCTCGCCTTGCATAAGTGGCGAGACCGCCGTCTCGTTTGGCGAGACGGTCGTCTCGCCACTCGCAAAAGGCGAGACCACCGTCTCGTTTGGTGAGACCGCCGTCTCGCCATTCCTGCAAGGCGAGACGGTCGTATGGAATGTCGAGACAGCCGTGTCGACCTTGTCAGACGAGATGGCCGTCTCGACCTGACAGGTGCCAATCCCTATAAATAGGGCGCTCCCTCCCCTCATTTCCACACACCACACAGCTTTCTCACTCTCTCTCTAGTCACATCAAGATTTTCTCTCTCTAGAATCCCTCCGACGCATTTCCGGAGCTTCTGAGTGTATTTAGAGTGTTTTTAGAGCGTTTCGAGAGGTTTCCGACGCCGTGTAGAGTGAAGGGCTGCCGCAAAGCACCCTATTTTTAAAGAATTAAATAGAAAGCTTGCTTCGAAGGTCTCTACTCTCTTTCTCTAGCTTTTACTGCTTTATTTAAATTATGCAATAGACATTAGGGCCATGTAGTCATAATTTTTAAATTCCGCAAAAATAAAAGGGCAAAAGCGTATTTTTCCAGTTTATTTATTAACAGAATAGCTGGCCTATCATAGGGAATCCGAAAGGGGCGTCGTAAAGGAACTAACACTTCCTTTACGCGTAACTAACTCCCTTACCCAACTCTGGTTCTAACGACCAAAGTTGGTTTTTCGAAAACCAACGCCTTTTAAACTCCTTTTCCGATGTATCCGGTAAAAACATCGGTGGCGACTCCAGAGAACCCTAAAAAACTAGCTCTTGGATTAGCCCGGTTATCGGACAATCCAAGAGCACCTTTTCGAAAACCTCGCCCTCAGGTTCAACCCGGTTATCGGACAACCTAAAGGCGTTGTAACGACCAATAAAAAACGTGAAAATATAGAGAGTCGGAAACCATCGCGTCGCTCCGACCGCCCTCATTTTGACGGCGGCGACAATTGGTAAAACTTGCGAAAAGTTTTTAAAAGGAAAAAGTTTTATAAGAAACCAATTCACCCCCCCTCTTGGTTTTTGTCACAAACGCAAACATTCCGCTGTGCGATACCAACAATAAGGTCCACCATTGTGCCTTGCCTTTAAAGTCGGCCAAACATTACGCTTTAATAGGTCTTCTAGGCTCATACTAGATGTTATATTCCTATAACTTGGTAGATCATGCTATCATTTGGCCAACCAACTCATGGTTTTTGGAGAATTTTGGAAATAGGGTAGTTTTTGAGAACCATACTTTGATGTCCAAGGAAGTAAGGTCAAAGTCATTAAGCCAAAATGATCAAGGTAAGGGGTATGCGTTTTGATATCTTAAAGTACTTGGTTGATGTAATAAACAAGACTTTGTTCTTTTCCAGTTTCTTCAACAAGGACTGCATTGTCCATCTTGATAAACAGTTGCATCTTGTTGCCTAGATGTGTGATAAAATATTTTACAATGGAAATAATGCAATGCTAGGAGGGTAGGCCTAGGTGGTATCCTCGAAGAGAACTGGTCAATGTTGAAAACAAAGAGATTTAGGAAGATTAATGTTATTTCTTTTTGTGGTGTGAAAACTAAATGATACAATTGAATATTTATAGGTTCATAATAGGTTTTCTCAAATCTAACATTAACTCCCTAAAATCAAACTAATAAATGTATAGAAATGTAATATTTACTGTCCAAGGTATATGCAAAATCAGAACATTCCAACTTATTATTTTTCTATTTAGTTTTGTCCAACAAAACTATCCCATAAAATTAAATACTTCTCTTGACTAACTGAGATCAGTCAAAGACTGATTTGACCAACTTCACTACACTACAAGAAAAACACTAAATAGTAACCGAAAATTCGGTCACTAAATGTGCAAAATCGGTTACTAATTAAAATAGTGACCGAAATAGTGACCAACTGGAATCGGTCACTATTTCCTTGGTCACTGATTTTAGTGACCGATTCAGTGACCGAATCAGTCACCGAATCAGTGACCGATTATCAGTGACCGATTCAGTGACCAACTGGAATCGGTCACTATTTCCTTGGTCACTGATTTTAGTGACCGATTTAGTGACTGAATCAGTGACCGAATATATATAATCAAATCAGCCATCGAATCGGTCACTCGATTCAGTCACTAAATCAATGAAAAAGAATAACAAATTTAATTATTTTTATTTATTTTCATTTTTATTATATCTATTATTTATTTCCCCTATCTCTTAATTATATTATATTTTTTAGAAGTTTAACTTATTATTAGGTGGTTTATTATCATTGTCAGGATTCGAACCCAAGTACCTTAGAGTTGGAGGTCGAAACTCCAACCACCGAGCTACTAGGATCTTTTAATAATAACTTACAAATAAATTATATTTATATACAAATAAATGTATATCCGTATAAATATATAAATATAAAATCTACAAATAAAAATATATTTATATATTTTAATATATATTTAAATATTGATATATTTAAATATTGATATATTTATATATTGATATATTTATATATTGATATATTTATATCTTTATATTTTTACATATATTTATATTTTTATATATTTATATCTTCATATTTTTACATATATTTACATGTTTTCATATTTATATATAAAGATATTAGTTTTCTATACAAATAATATTATAATATAGTATATTATACTATTAGTATAGTATACAAATAATATATTAGTATAGTATAGTATACAAATTATTAATTTTGTAATTTATATACAATGAAAATAATATAATGGTATATTAGTATAGTATAGTATATTTGTATTCTAATTTTTAATTAAATTAAAATTATGCTAATAATGTATATTAATATATGAGGGGATAATATTGATATATTGATATATTTGTATATATATATATATATATATATATATATATATATATTTATATATATTTATATATATTTATATATTTATATATTGATATATTTATATATTAATATATTTATATATTTATATACTTATATTTTGATATATTTATATTTTGATATATTTATATATTTATTTATATCCTTATACATTTATATCTTTATATATTTATATATTTGAAAAAAAAATATTAAATTTTAAAAATAATATTATATTTTTAAAAATAAATATAAGAAAAAGATTTAAAAATATATATAAATTATATTTACATTTACAAAATATTAAAGATATATGTTTATATCGTTACATATTTATATATTTATATGTTTATATTTACTTCTAATAGCGGTTGCACCATCGCTCGAGCAAGATTAGAGTCGCTCAAGCGAAATACAACCCGAGAATGCCAATTTTGTGCAGGGGCATTTCGCTCGAGCGAGAAGAGTCTCGCTCAAGCGAAATACATTTTAGATAGCGGTTACACGTAAACCGCTCTTAAAAGCTCACTAAGATAGCGGTTAACCTGAAACCGCTATTATATGGTTTCAATTATGATCGATCGAATGCAATTATGACCGATCAGAACTCTTTAATCGATTAAATCTCGTTTCAATCGATTAAAACAATTTCTGCAAACGTTTTAATCGATTAAAACTTATTTTTATCAGCTTAAAATAACTTGAAAAGTTTTACAAGAAACTTATATTTATATATTTATATTTTGATATATTTATATTTTGATATATTTATATATTGATATATTTATATATTTATTTTTATCCTTATACATTTATATCTTTATATATTTATATATTTGAAAAAAAATATTAAATTTTAAAAATAATATTATATTTTTAAAAATAAATATTAGAAAAAGATTTAAAAATTCTCAATTCTACATTTTTGTAAATTCTATCATTATATTATCATGCTCATTATATCAAAATGTTAAATACTTTTAAATATTAAAATTAACTTTATAAAAAATTAGGAAAAAAAATTAATCCAAAAGAGTTCAAAAATGTATTATATTATTGTCAATTTTGAGTTTAATTATATTGTTCATTCTCAAAGTAGAAAAATATAATTTAAAATTTTAATACTAAAATTAAAAGATTAAATAATAATAAATTTAATTCTTTAAATTCAGTAGCTAGAAACTAAAATTATAGTTTCTCGGTTTGAAATAATTAAAATAAATATTTAAAAATAAAAATCAAAACTAGTATTATCTTAAATTTATTAAAAGTGTAATTCAAACTTCTCAATTCAACATTTTTGTAAGTTCTATGATTATATTCTCATCCTCATCTCCTCCCATGTTCTACTTTATCTTTACAATAGTCAATATTCTTAACTAATTTATAGTTTTAATTATAATTTTTTAGTATATATTTCAGAAATTAATCAATTCTAATCTATTATTTGAAAAACTAATCAATTCTAATCAATAATTTAGAAAACTAATCGATTATAATTAATTATTTGAAAAAATTATCAAATATGATCGATCATTTCGAAAATCTAATCGATCGAATCAAAAAATCTGGTTGTATATGATAGCGGTTTCAACTGGAACCGCTCTTAAAATAGAACTTCTAATAGCGGTTGCACCATCGCTCGAGCGAGATTAGAGTCGCTCAAGCGAAATACAACCCGAGAATGCCAATTTTGTGCAGGGGCATTTCGCTCGAGCGAGAAGAGTCTCGCTCAAGCGAAATACATTTTAGATAGTGGTTACACAGAACCGCTCTTAAAAGCTCACTTAGATAGCAGTTAACCTGAAACCGCTATTATATGGTTTCAATTATGATCGATCAGAATGCAATTATGACCGATCAGAACTCTTTAATCGATTAAATCTCGTTTCAATCGATTAAAACAATTTTTGCAAACGTTTTAATCGATTAAAACTTATTTTTATCGATTAAAATAACTTGAAAAGTTTTACAAGAAACTTATATTTATATATTTATATTTTTATATATTTATATTTTGATATATTTATATATTGATATATTTATATATTTATTTTTATCCTTATACATTTATATCTTTATATATTTATATATTTGAAAAAAAAATATTAAATTTTAAAAATAATATTATATTTTTAAAAATAAATATTAGAAAAAGATTTAAAAATTCTCAATTCTACATTTTTGTAAATTCTATCATTATATTATCATGCTCATTATATCAAAATGTTAAATACTTTTAAATATTAAAATTAACTTTATAAAAAATTAGGAAAAAAAATTAATCCAAAAGAGTTCAAAAATGTATTATATTATTGTCAATTTTGAGTTTAATTATATTGTTCATTCTCAAAGTAGAAAAATATAATTTAAAATTTTAATACTAAAATTAAAAGATTAAATAATAATAAATTTAATTCTTTAAATTCAAGTAGCTAGAAACTAAAATTATAGTTTCTCGGTTTGAAATAATTAAAATAAATATTTAAAAATAAAAATCAAAACTAGTATTATCTTAAATTTATTAAAAGTGTAATTCAAACTTCTCAATTCAACATTTTTGTAAGTTCTATGATTATATTATCATCCTCATCTCCTCCCATGTTCTACTTTATCTTTACAATAGTCAATATTCTTAACTAATTTATAGTTTTAATTATAATTTTTTAGTATATATTTCAGAAATTAATCAATTCTAATCTATTATTTGAAAAACTAATCAATTCTAATCAATAATTTAGAAAACTAATCGATTATAATTAATTATTTGAAAAAATTATCAAATATGATCGATCATTTCGAAAATCTAATCGATCAGAATCAAAAAATCTGGTTGTATATGATAGCGGTTTCACTGGAACCGCTCTTAAAATAGAACTTCTAATAGCGGTTGCACCATCGCTCGAGCGAGATTAGAGTCGCTCAAGCGAAATACAACCCGAGAATGCCAATTTTGTGCAGGGGGCATTTCGCTCGAGCGAGAAGAGTCTCGCTCAAGCGAAATACATTTTAGATAGCGGTTACACAGGAACCGCTCTTAAAAACTCACTTAGATAGCGGTTAACCTGAAACCGCTATTATATGGTTTCAATTATGATCGATCAGAATGCAATTATGACCGATCAGAACTCTTTAATCGATTAAATCTCGTTTCAATCGATTAAAACAATTTTTGCAAACGTTTTAATCGATTAAAACTTATTTTTATCAGCTTAAAATAACTTGAAAAGTTTTACAAGAAACTTATATTTATATATTTATATTTTTATATATTTATATTTTGATATATTTATATTTTGATATATTTATATATTGATATATTTATATATTTATTTTTATCCTTATACATTTATATCTTTATATATTTATATATTTGAAAAAAAATATTAAATTTTAAAAATAATATTATATTTTTAAAAATAAATATTAGAAAAAGATTTAAAAATTCTCAATTCTACATTTTTGTAAATTCTATCATTATATTATCATGCTCATTATATCAAAATGTTAAATACTTTTAAATATTAAAATTAACTTTATAAAAAATTAGGAAAAAAAATTAATCCAAAAGAGTTCAAAAATGTATTATAATATTGTCAATTTTGAGTTTAATTATATTGTTCATTCTTAAAGTAGAAAAATATAATTTAAAATTTTAATACTAAAATTAAAAGATTAAATAATAATAAATTTAATTCTTTAAATTCAATAGCTAGAAACTAAAATTATAGTTTCTCTGTTTGAAATAATTAAAATAAATATTTAAAAATAAAAATCAAAACTAGTATTATCTTAAATTTATTAAAAGTGTAATTCAAACTTCTCAATTCAACATTTTTGTAAGTTCTATGATTACATTATCATCCGCATCTCCTCCCATGTTCTACTTTATCTTTACAATAGTCAATATTCTTAACTAATTTATAGTTTTAATTATAATTTTTTAGTATATATTTCAGAAATTAATCAATTCCAATCTATTATTTGAAAAACTAATCAATTCTAATCAATAATTTAGAAAACTAATCAATTATAATTAATTATTTGAAAAAATTATCAAATATGATCAATCATTTCAAAAATCTAATCGATCAGAATCAAAAAATCTGGTTGTATATGATAGCGGTTTCACTGGAACCGCTCTTAAAATAGAACTTCTAATAGCGGTTGCACCATCGCTCGAGCGAGATTAGAGTCGCTCAAGCGAAATACAACCCGAGAATGCCAATTTTGTGCAGGGGGCATTTCGCTCGAGCCAGAAGAGTCACGCTCAAGCGAAATACATTTTACATAGCGGTTACACAGGAACCGCTCTTAAAAGCTCACTTAGATAGCGGTTAACCTGAAACCGCTACTATATGGTTTCAATTATGATCGATCAGAATGCAATTATGACCGATCGGAACTCTTTTAATCGATTAAATCTCGTTTCAATCGATTAAAACAATTTCTGCACAAGCGTTTTAATCGATTAAAACTTATTTTTATCAGCTTAAAATAACTTGAAAAGTTTTACAAGAAACTTATATTTATATATTTATATTTTTATATATTTATATTTTGATATATTTATATATTGATATATTTATATATTTATTTTTATCCTTACACATTTATATCTTTATATATTTATATATTTGAAAAAAAATATTAAATTTTAAAAATAATATTATATTTTTAAAAATAAATATTAGAAAAAGATTTAAAAATTCTCAATTCTACATTTTTGTAAATTCTATCATTATATTATCATGCTCATTATATCAAAATGTTAAATACTTTTAAATATTAAAATTAACTTTATAAAAAATTAGGAAAAAAAATTAATCCAAAAGAGTTCAAAAATGTATTATATTATTGTCAATTTTGAGTTTAATTATATTGTTCATTCTCAAAGTAGAAAAATATAATTTAAAATTTTAATACTAAAATTAAAAGATTAAATAATAATAAATTTAATTCTTTAAATTCAGATAGCTAGAAACTAAAATTATAGTTTCTCGGTTTGAAATAATTAAAATAAATATTTAAAAATAAAAATCAAAACTAGTATTATCTTAAATTTATTAAAAGTGTAATTCAAACTTCTCAATTCAACATTTTTGTAAGTTCTATGATTATATTATCATCCTCATCTCCTCCCATGTTCTACTTTATCTTTACAATAGTCAATATTCTTAACTAATTTATAGTTTTAATTATAATTTTTTAGTATATATTTCAGAAATTAATCAATTCTAATCTATTATTTGAAAAACTAATCAATTCTAATCAATAATTTAGAAAACTAATCGATTATAATTAATTATTTGAAAAAATTATCAAATATGATCGATCATTTCGAAAATCTAATCGATCAAAATCAAAAAATCTGGTTGTATATGATAGCGGTTTCACTGGAACCGCTCTTAAAATAGAACTTCTAATAGCGGTTGCACCATCGCTCGAGCGAGATTAGAGTCGCTCAAGCGAAATACAACCCGAGAATGCTAATTTTGTGCAAGGGGCATTTCGCTCGAGCGAGAAGAGTCTCGCTCAAGTGAAATACATTTTAGATAGTGGTTACACAGGAACCGCTCTTAAAAGCTCACTTAGATAGCAGTTAACCTGAAACCGCTATTATATGGTTTCAATTATGATCGATCAGAATGCAATTATGACCGATCAGAACTCTTTAATCGATTAAATCTCGTTTCAATCGATTAAAACAATTTTTGCAAACGTTTTAATCGATTAAAACTTATTTTTATCAGTTAAAATAACTTGAAAAGTTTTACAAGAAACTTATATTTATATATTTATATTTTTATATATTTATATTTTGATATATTTATATATT
Organism: Sphenostylis stenocarpa; assembly: GCA_963425845.1. Classification (NCBI taxonomy): domain Eukaryota; kingdom Viridiplantae; phylum Streptophyta; class Magnoliopsida; order Fabales; family Fabaceae; genus Sphenostylis; species Sphenostylis stenocarpa. Next base: position 53,743,200 of record OY731403.1, read on the forward strand.
GATATATTTATATATTTATTTTTATCCTTATACATTTATATCTTTATATATTTATATATTTGAAAAAAAATATTAAATTTTAAAAATAATATTATATTTTTAAAAATAAATTTTAGAAAAAGATTTAAAAATTCTCAATTCTACATTTTTGTAAATTCTATCATTATATTATCATGCTCATTATATCAAAATGTTAAATACTTTTAAATATTAAAATTAACTTTATAAAAAATTAGGAAAAAAAATTAATTCAAAAGAGTTCAAAAATGTATTATAATATTGTCAATTTTGAGTTTAATTATATTGTTCATTCTTAAAGTAGAACAATATAATTTAAAATTTTAATACTAAAATTAAAAGATTAAATAATAATAAATTTAATTCTTTAAATTCAGATAGCTAGAAACTAAAATTATAGTTTCTCGGTTTGAAATAATTAAAATAAATATTTAAAAATAAAAATCAAAACTAGTATTATCTTAAATTTATTAAAAGTGTAATTAAATCTCTATTTTCTTAATTTTATTTCTTTCAAACTTCTCAATTCAACATTTTTGTAAGTTCTATGATTATATTATCATCCTCATCTCCTCCCATGTTCTACTTTATTTTTACAATAGTCAATATTCTTAACTAATTTATAGTTTTAATTATAATTTTTTAGTATATATTTCAGAAATTAATCAATTCTAATCTATTATTTGAAAAACTAATCAATAATTTAGAAAACTAATCGATTATAATTAATTATTTGAAAAAATTATCAAATATGATCGATCATTTCGAAAATCTAATCGATCAGAATAAAAAAATCTGGTTGTATATGATAGCGGTTTCACTGGAACCGCTCTTAAAAGAGCACTTCTAATAGCGGTTGCACCATCGCTCGAGCGAGATTAGAGTCGCTCAAGCGAAATACAACCCGAGAATGCCAATTTTGTGCAGGGGGCGTTTCGCTCAAGCGAGAGGTTTGTCGCTCAAGCGAAATACAACCCGAGAATGCCAATTTTGTGCAGGGGTGTTTCGCTCGAGCGAGAAGATTGTCGCTCAAGCGAAATACATTTTAGATAGCGGTTACACAGGAACCGCTCTTAAAAGCTCACTTAAATAGCGGTTAACCTGGAACCGCTATGATATCGTTTCAATTATGATCGATCAGAATGCAATTATGACCGATCAGAACTCTTTTAATCGATTAAATCTCATTTCAATCGATTAAAACAATTTCTGCACAGCGTTTTAATCGATTAAAACTTATTTTTATCAGTTAAAATAACTTGAAAAATTTTACAAGAAAGTTTTGCAGTATTTAAATCGATTGAATCGCAAAACAATCCGATTAAATAAACTTAGAAATTTTTTTGTAAAGTGTTTTAATGGATATAAACGTTATCGTATCTTCTGTTAAAGAATCAAGAACGTATTAATGGATTATTAAAATAACGATCAACCTATGATACATTATATATTATATTAAATATATGAAAATTTCACTACCTAAGATAACCATCAAAATAATACCACAAATTTTGTTCTAAATAAAGTCATCATTCATGAATTAAATACTTTCTTACATATTGAAAATTCAATATAAAAGTAAGTAGGATAAACTAAAATAAGAGTCATAATTCTAAAAATGTCAGCTACTAACAAAACAAATACAATATACATAGTAGAATCAGTTCACAATATAGGAGGTTGAACATCCATCTTCTCCATCAAGAGGAGCAACATTTTATCATTTTTCTGAATTTGTCTCTCATTAATTAACATTCTTTCACGGAGATCATCCCTTTCAGTCTGAACTTCCTCTAACTTGTTTTTTAATTGTTCAATCTCCTCCCTCATAAGCTGGACAGATGATGAAGTAGAGTCGTGACAAAGATTTCTCCCAATTGCTTTGCTTGACTCAGATCCAAGCCCATATACTTTGCCTTTGTTTATTCCAGCAACTTTACACCAAACCTCTAATTCATCAGGCGGAGTACCTCCTGCAATAGATCCTGATTGAGAGGCTTCTTCCCAGGCACGACTAAACTCTGCCTATAAACATTAAAATAGAAAAGTAGTGAATTGGATAAAAACATAAAAAAGGATACAATTGTTTAAGAAATTAACATAAGAAGAAAAACAAGGAACTTACATCAACATGTGCTGATCTTTGATCCACCCATGTGTTATCCTTTCGTTTGTGTGTTTTGCGGAACAACTCTGATGGGGTAGGGGGTTTTCCATTCAACTTTATCTAAAGTATAGTTAAAAACACAAACTTAGAAGTACAATATTCACCATAAAAGAAAATAAGTTTGTCAAGTCATGACAATATGTAATGTAATAACTATTTTTCTCTTCCATCATAAATAACACCATGCAATGAAATTTGAACTAAAACTAACATACATTCTTTCCACACCTAAATGTAGTCCAGGATTCCATAATTCACATATACATTATAAGTTTAAAAGTATAACATATAGGGCCAATACATGTATAAAGGAGTATAAAGCAAACTTTACCAAATTTTCTCTATGTTGAGAAGTGCTAATGGAGCCACCAGTATGGAGTGAAATTCCAAGTCCATCACAATCAGAAGTTCGATTTGCTTTTGCAATCAAACTTTTTACTTTGAATTGTTTTGATCCCCAATGTTGGCATAAGATATCCCATACATCTTCTGCAAGCCAATTTGGCTTCTTCATTATCATGCGTGCCTTGTTTAGTGAACTTTTCAATATGTTGGCACCTCGCATTTCAAAGTTTCTTCTAGCCAACCTATGATCAGGTGGGAAAATAGTATATTTTCTCTGTACCCAAACAAAACAAGTAAATGTTATAGGACATTCAATATTTGGAACTTATTTTAAAGTTAAGAATTAATATAAATACATACCATGAACTCACTAAACCACATGTCTCGAATATCTTGAGGTACCTTTTTCCATGATGGCCATGCATCATTGTAATGACTTTTGAAAATATCACCAATGGCAGTAGCTGCAAAGTATGAAGGCAAAAATCTACAACAAAAATAAAGTCATAAAGTACAAGTTGTACATAGAATATGAACAAACTATAACATTGTTAAAATTTAAGTGATTTACCCATATCCATCAAGTGTTAAAATGGGTTTCTCGCAGGTGCTCTGAACATCTGATACATTGTGATCATCATGAGAAACAAATGTGCCTTGAGTTTGAGGGTTAGATGCTTGAAGACTTTGTGGGGAAGGTGTCTCATGTGGTGATTGTGGTCCTAATGGTGGAGAAGTTAATGGAAGAGATTTAGAACTTCCTCCAAGTGGTGGAGTACGACCAATGTGTGGTCCAACAGAAGGGATTTCAATAGACTTATTTTGTACTGAAGGGGTAGAACTAACATGTTCTGCAATAGTTCCAACTAATGGATGTGCAACTTGTGGTCCAACCATGTTATTTCTTGGTAATTGATTCAATTGATGCTTCATCAAACGACTTTTTAAAATAAGCTTAGTTTTTCTTTTGTCTGACATCTACACATGTAACAACAAAAAAACAAAAATGTGTAAGCAAATTGCATATATTTAATAAGTAATAGTAATGAATTAAACAATAACATATTAATTGAAATGTTTGAAACAAAAAAATAATAATTTGATGGGAACATTATTAACTGTACTTATAATTATTAAATACTCACCGAAATTAAAATACAAAAATCATTCATCATCGTCTTCATTATCATTATAATCATCATCATCATCAGCATTAACATCACTTTCTTCATCAAAATTATATGACTCATCAGCATTCTGATCATCATCATCAGAGTTGTAATCATCATCAAATTCACTTTCCTCATCATACTCTTTTTCATTGATTTCTACATCTTCCACATTATATTAATTGTGTTCATTTTCATCAAGTAATTCATTCTCTACTAGCTCTTCATGTTCACCTTCATCATCTCTTAATTGACCAAGTACTTCATCATTTGACACAAGTTGAGTATTAGAAAGACCATGTTGATATGCAACCTCTAGTGTATATTGATCATCAACCATACTTCTTGGTTTGGTTTTAATTACAACCCACCAATCTACCTTTTCCTTAACCTTTTCAGGATAAGGCATATAATATACTTGAATTGCATTTGATGCAAGTATGAAAGGATCATAATTCAAATACCTTCTACGATGATGAACCTCCACTATACCATATTCCTTGTGAACTCGTACACCACGATTCCTTTTAGAATCAAACCATTGGCAATTGAATACAACTAATTCTTTTGTTGGCTCTCCTATGTATTCAAGTTGCATAATCTCTTTGATGATACCATAATAATAGTTTTCTTCATTTTCAATATCATCCCCTTTAACACAAACTCCACAATTGACAGTTTTCTTTCCAATGCTCCATTCTTCCATATGAAACTTGAAACCATTGACAAAATAAATAGGCCATGTAAAAACCTTTTCTCGTGGACCCCATGCTAAGTCATGTAAAAATTGACTTTGAACCATATTGTTCCTATCATGAACCTAAACGAATGATAAATATAGTATGAATGAATAGGTCAATGTGAAAACATAAATTATTCTTATGATTGATTTACAAAATATTTTTAAAACTTACATATGTTTCAAACCATCTAGGAAAATCGAAGCAATCCGAGCCTCAATTTCTCTTGGAGTGATGTTTGGATTCACTGCTTCTAGAAATTGTTCAAATATTCTAACATTTACACATAACAATGTGTTAGTGGTTTTATGCATGAAAAATGCATGCAAAAATGAATTGTCGTGCTTACTTGATTAATGGTTGAACTTCTTCACAATTAAGTAACACATGCAAATGTGCAACTTCTAATTCTTTCTTATTTAAGTATCGACATGAAGATCTTCCACTAATGCGACCAGGATGATTAAAAATTGTTGATACACAATCTAATTGTACATTTTCACCTCCATTATCATTGCGACTGACTTTATTTCTCATTGTTTGCACATGAGTCTCAAAATAATATGAACAAAAATGAGAAGTCTCTTGCACTAGATATGCCTCACATATTGAACCTTCCACACGTGCCTTGTTCTTAACCATTTTTTTTAACTTATTCAAGTACCTAATACAACACCATCACATTGTTATTATAATTTTAAATAAGACAAGAATGCATGTTCAAATTTGATAATTAAAAAGTAGTACCTCTCAAATGGATACATCCACCGATATTGAACAGGACCTCCTACTCTTGCTTCGTAAGGCAAATGAATAGGTAAGTGTTCCATTGAATTGAAGAATTCAGGTGGAAAGAATCGTTCCAATTTACATAATGTAATTGCAATGTTTTGTTCCATTAATAATAAATCATCCACTCGCAAAATAGTTGAACATAGATCTTTGAAGAATTTACTTAACTCAGCAATTGGTTTCCAAATTTGATTTGACAGTGCACTAAAAGCAATAGGCATTAATTGCTCCATAAATATATGACAATCATGACTTTTCATTCCAATCATTTTTCCTTGCTCTATGTTTACACATCTTTGCAAATTTGAGGCATAACCATCAGGCATTCTCAACTCATTAATCCATTTATAGACAACACTTTTTTGCTCCTTAGATAAGACAAATTGTGCTTTAGGTTTTATAACTTTTCCATTAGGTAATTGTTGCAATTCTAACTCCTTTCTCCGACAATACTTTTTTACATCCATTCTTGCCTTCATATCATCTTTGGTCTTATCTTTGATATCCATTACTGTATTAAACACATTATCAAACACATTTTTCTCAATATGCATGACATCAAGATTATGCCTTAACATGTTGGAATTCCAATATGGTAACTCCCAAAAAATGCTTTGTTTTATCCAATTATGATATACACCACAACCATAACATGTAAATTGTACTTCCTTAGTTACTTTTGGAAAATAAGCAACTTGCTCCCACACATCATCCCCAGAAAATATCAATGGAGGTTGAGAATCTTCAATTCGATTCTTTAAAAATGCATTCTTATTTCTTCGATATGCATGATTCATAGGCAAAAATTGACGATGACAATCAAACCAAGAAAACTTACGACCACTATCCAACCAAAAGCTCTTTGAATTATTCATACAATATTGGCAAGCCAATCTTCCAGCTGTACTCCAACCAGACAACATACCATATGCAGGAAAATCATTAACAGTCCACATCAATGCAGCTTTCATCATAAAATTTTGTTTTTTGGAAATGTCATATGTCAACACACCTTCATTCCACAATATTTGTAACTCTTCTATCAAAGGTTGCAAATATACATCTATTTTTTTCCTTTGGATTTTTTGGCCCAGGAATAACTAAAGTTAAAAACATATAGGGGGTAGTCATGCACAATTGTGGTGGTAAATTGTAAGGAGTTACAATCACTGGCCAACAAGAATATGGTTTTCCTAATTGACCATATGGGGTGAAACCATCAGCACATAATCCTAATCTTACATTTCTTGGTTCAATTGCAAAATCAGGAAATGTCTTGTCAAAATGTTTCCATGCTTCTCCATCTGATGGATGACACAAATGCCCCTCCTTTCTCATATTTTCACAATGCCACCTCATATGCGGAGCAAAACTCATTGAAGCATATAATCTCTTAAGCCTAGGAATGAGGGGTAAATAATGCATTCTCTTCACAGGGACTTTTTTATATTTACCTTTACCCACTTTTTTTGTCTTATAACGAGGTTTTTGACAAAACTTACATGTAGATAGTTGTTTATCTTCATCTGAGTAGAACAACATACACCCATCAACACAACAATCAATTTTTTCTACTGATAAACCAAGTTTTGAAACCAATTATAAGGTTCTATAGTAATCTTCTGGGATAAAATTATCTACAGGATGTGTCTCTTTCAAAAGAGCCAATGTTTGATTAAAACATCTTTGGCACATGTTTCCGTCTGATTTAATTGTCAACAATCTAACAGCAACAGATAATTCAGTGTGATTAGTACATCCTGGCCACAATGGTTTTTGTGAAGCATGTAATAAATCATAAAATTTCTTTGCTTCAGTATTTGGAAACTGTTCATTTTCTTCATCCATATGACTCACAAACTCTACACCTAAAGCATCATGAATCATGTTCTCAAAGTCTTCTCTATCAACCTCGTGTGTATTATTAAATGAATTTGGATACATATTATTCACATCACACATATTTGGATCCATTTCTCCATGACATGTCCAATACCAATATTCAGGTATAAATCCCCGACGATAAAGATAGACTTGAACATCTTCAGAATCTAAAAAGTTCTTATTTTTGCATTTACTACATGGACATCTAATTTTTCCATTTGACATGTTTGCATGTTGAAGAGCAAATGATACAAATTCAGTCACACCATTTAAAAATGCATCAGTATACCCCTTTCGACCAGGTAAAAGTCTGTTATACATCCAATTACGATTTTCACGAACATCCATGTTCTGTCATATGCCAACAAAGGACTTATTTTAATAAATAATATACCAAATATATATATCTTACTTGGGAATATGCGGCTCAGTGAGATAAAAAAACTAAAGGAATCCAACCCAAATTTTATTAAATTAAAGGAAGTTAAACACAGGTCATCTAAAGATTGGTTCAAATCTTGAAACATATACCTTTAAGTGTTTTAGTAATTGTCCTATTAGAGAAAACCCTCTTACACACTTCACTAAACCAGATTACTTACAAACTCTCAGCCCAACCAATATATCTATTTTCACATTTTCATCGTAATTCCAATCATAAATCAAAGATAACAAAAACTCATCAAGCAAACAGGGAATAGAGCAAACAGGAACAACGACAGATACTAAAGGAGCTATTACTCAAGTTTCCAATTTGTAATCCAGTAAATTTAACGTTGTGGCCTTAATTATATTTAAAGATTCAGTAATACCAACCTAAAGGAGCTATTACTGTAGTTTCCAATTTGTAATCCAGTAAATCAAGATAAGAAATTTGCTTGCGTAGCACCACCCCTGCATCCATCAACACATATAAAAAACATACCATGTAAAATTAGATTGAATAAGGAAATTCAAATAGATTGAATAAACATTACCGTATAGAGGTTGTGTCTGTGATGTCTTATGTTTGGGTTAGAGGTCGTCAAGTTTTGGGATGGGATTTGAGGTCATCGGGTTAGGGTTCTAGTACGACGTTTCGTGGGTTTTGGTTGGAACTGAGGTCGCCGGGGTTAGGTTCACCGAGGCTTAGGTTAGGGTTTATTGTCGCCACAGTTGCAGGTCGCTTGGATTCAAGGTGGTTGAGGTTTGGGTTAGGGTTCGAGGTCAGCTGGGTTTGCGTTGGGTTTGACCGCACGACGACTGGAGTTTGGCTTCAGATTAGGGTTCGATGCTGCCGGAGATGGGTTTGGGCCTCAAGTTCGTCGAGTTCGTCGAGGTTGAGGCTGGGGTTGAGTTTGGAATTCGCTTGGGGATGGACAAATGAAGGGTCTAGGTTAAGCTCGAAGATGAAATTTGGGTTGCGCGAAGAAGATGAAGAAAATTTGGGGCGCGAAGATGAAATTTTCGTACCAAATTACCACGGAAAAACAAAAATAATTACATAAATTAAATATAGATTAATTAAAAAAATAAATTAAATAATAAAGTGACTCGAAATAGTAACCGATTTTATGTGACCGAAAATTCGGTTACTATTTCAGTTACTAGACTAAAAAATAATAATTTGGTTACTGATTCGGTCACTGATAGTAACTAAATTTTTCGGTCACTGATTTCGGTTACTATTTGACATTTTTCTAGTAGTGCTACTTCTTTCATCCTTCTCGGGTCTGGCATGTTATCAATCCTTCATTTCCCTTATTCTTGAATACCCATTTTACACCATAGGTTAAGCATAGCTCAATAATTTAGTCATCGCCTAGGTGTCATTACATTCTATAACTTAGATCTTCTTGTCCATAACAACTTGTCTCTTAATATTTTTCTTACACTTTCAAACCCTAATATACTTTCACTCTTCTGCATATCTCTCAAAGCAATTTTATTCTTAAAAGAATACAAAGATGAATGAGCTTGAATTTGGTCACTTTGGAATCTCCTACTCGATTCGACCAAATTTGACTATGGACCGAAAAGAGTGAGAGATCCATAATCTATGGACTCTTTTGTTTCCTCCTCTTTCTTAGTTTCTAAACTGGCTATAGCTGGTGAAACAAAGTACACATCTCGAATTGACTCGATTAGGCCATTCCTCTGTAAGAAACATATTGTACCTCAGTCTTTTACTAAGATCTTTCAAGCATCTCCAAAAGAAACACAATCATCCTCAAATTTCTCGAATTCGTTAAATAAGTGTTTATCCACACACGTATGGTTACTTACAACCGTATATACATACCAAACCAAGTTGTGATTGGTATATTCTTGAACTTCATTACTATTATTTCTCGAGTTAAGATCAGTCATAAAAACTATTGTTTTTTCCTTCTCTATGAGATAGGTCTCTTCTAAAAGCAATGAGGGGGAGATTGATGATAATATAAAACATGTCCCTACATTCCCAAGAGATGATTTTGATGATGATTCAAGTCAACAACATTCAAGAATCAAGCAATCCCAAGATGATTCCTAAAGACTAGATAGAGTCTTAGAATACTGGATATGGAGGTACAAGTTGATGAAGTAATATTATGCATAAGCCTCCAAAGCACAAGTGTGATAAAATTTTGTAACATGACATTTTTCACTGTCATATTTGATTATAATGCATCAGAATTGAGAAATTGATTTTTCCCCGACATAATCAATTATGTTGAGGAGATAATCGATTATGGCAGTTCAAAATTCAAAAATATATCTGTTTTGAAGAATAAATGTTTTTGAATACATCCTGATTTTTATCCATGAAAATATTAATGTCCAATGACCATTTTCTGATGCTATATTTTTATTTAAATGAGTTTTGATGAAAAATAAAAAAACACACAATTACAGAATTCGAAAATACAATTTACATTGAATTAGTTTTGAGAAAAGAATTTTGAGCAAGGCAAAAGAGATATTTTACATGTTTTGAGAAAACTCTCTTCTCCATTACCTAATGTGCTTTTATTGTTAATCACACTTGTTCGTGGAGGTTAGCATTCTACATGCTTCTACAATTTGTTGTCTCCATTACCCAGGTGTGACTGTTCTTATTTTATTACCTTCTCCTTTGTGGGCTTAAGTGGTTGATTATTTTCCTGTGTGGAAACTGTTCATCCCTTTGATTTGTTCAGGAAGGTGTTTTCATCCTTTGATTTGTTCAGCGGAGGTGTTCATCCCTAGTGGGATTCTAGGGAGGTGTTCATCCCTAATGGGATTCTAGGGAGGTGTTCATCCTTAGTGAGATTCTAAGGAGGTGTTTTCATCCTTTGATTTGTTCAGAGGAGGTGTTCATCCCTAATGGGATTCTAGGGAGGTGTTCATCCTTAGTGGCTTTCTGAGAAGGTGATTGTCTTTTAAATTAGTTTACTTTTTGCTGAGTTGATTGTAATTTGTAAACTAAATTTAAAAGATAGTGAATTGGGGTTACTCTTGTGTTAAGATTTGACTGGGAGCTGGATGTAGGGTTGGCTATACCCGAACCAGTATAAATCACTATGTGCTCTTCTGTTTCCCTTATCTCTTTTTCACTACATTACTCTCCTTACACCCCTTATTTTTATCTCTATCTTTCTCTATCTTGTTGATATTTTATCTCTCTGATTATATAGCTTCTGCTTTATCTTTGTTGAATTTGATAATTAAAATTGAATTAATAAATATTGGACATCTTAAAATAAATTTTTAATTTGGCATCTATTTTAATTTGTGCATCTATTCACCCCCCCCCCTCCTCTAAATGTCATTTGTCTAACAAGTGGTATCAGAGCTTGGTTAGATAAGATATTTCTAAACAATCTGTCAAGATGTCTATGTAGAATCAGGTTTACAGGGAAGAAGCCTAAATAAACATACCACCATTATTTGAAGGAGAAGACTATAAGTATTGGAAGGCGAGAATGGAAATATTTTTACAAAAGACTAGATCACGGTGTTTGGGATGTTGTACTCAACGGTCCCTATATTTTGATGAGAACAACGGAGTCTGGAGCTGTTCCAAAGACTTTTGACCAATGGACGCCGGATGAAAACATGCGTGTCCAATATGATGTAAGATCCTGAAACGCTATTGTTTCTGCCTTAACTCGTAATGAATTTTTTAGGGTCTCACAATGCAAGATGACAAAAGAAATATGAGACACTCTTGAAGTAATACATGAAGGAACAAATGAAGTAAAACGAGCACGTAAGAACACACTCATCCAGGAGTATGAATTATTTCAAATGCAGCAAAATGAAAGCATCACGGATTTCCAGACACGCTTCACACATATAATAAATCACTTGAAAGCATTAGGAAAGAGTTTTGACAATAAGAATTGGCAACCAAAGGTCACTGCTATTACAGAATCAAAGGATCTCACAGAAAATGAATATTGCTACTCTATTTGGAAAGCTGTGAGAACATGAAATGGAGCTACAAAGTTTAAAGAATGGTGAACAGAATCAAACCAAGACGATAGCTCTAAAAGTAGAAAAATCTTCACAAGATGAAAGCGAAAATGAAGGTAAGTTTTCAGATTCTGATATGTCTCTTTTTGTTAAACAATTTTCTCGCTTTATGAAAAACAGGAAATAGAGACAACAAAGAAAGGAGAAAACAAATAAATATCATTGCTATGAATGTGAAAAACCTAACCATATCAAACCAGACTGTCCGAAACTTAAGAAAGAAAAGAAGAACAGAGTCTATAAGAGCAAACACAAAGCTTATATTGCTTGGAAGGTTAATGATTCTTCCATAACACAAGAGAGTTCTTCCAAAAGCAGTGATGGAGAAGAAGAAACAAATCTTTGCTCGATGACAAAAAGTATGATAAAGCCTCATCACATGATAAGAAATCGATCTGGTTTCTTGATAGCGGATGCTCCAGGCACATGACTTGTGACAAGAACAAGTTTGAAAGCTTCACAAAGAAGAGTCAAGGACATGTTACATATGGTGATAACAGCAAGGGAAAAATTCTTGGATCAGGAAAATACAGGTAAGCAACAACCTCATGATTCAAGACGTGTTACTTGTAGAAGGATTAAAACACAACCTTCTAAAAATCAGCCAGCTATGTGACAAAGGATTGAAAGTTATATTTGAATCAACTACATGCAACATAGTGAAGGACAACACACAAGAAACTATTTTGAAAGGTATGCGTCTTAACAATATCTATATAATTGATCTTGACATCACAATTCCTAGGTCTATCTCTTGTCTTGTTTCTAAGAATGAAGATCTGTGGTTATGGCACAAGAGAGTTGCACACATTCACATGCATCATTCAAATAAATTGATTTCAAAAAAATTTAGTGATTGGCCTGCCTAAGTTAAGTTTTAACAAAGATAAAATCTGTGCGACATGCCAAAAAGGAAAGCAAACTAAAACCTCTTTTAAGAATAAAAATATTATCTCTACATCACAACCTTTAGAATTATTGCACATGGACTTATTTGGACCCTCTAGAACAAGAAGCCTATGTGATAATTATTATGCACTAGTTATTGTAGATGATTATTCTAGGTTCACTTGGGCTTTCTTTTTGGCAACTAAAAATGATGTTTTCAAGACTTTTAAGAAATTTGCTAAGGCTATTCAAAATGAGAAAGATTTGAACATAAAATCAATTAGAAGTGATCATGGTGGTGAATTTCAAAATGAGCTTTTTAAAAATTTTTGTGAAGATTTAGGCATAACACATAATTTTTCTTCCCCAAGAACACCGCAACAAAATGGAGTTGTTGAGAGAAAAAATAGGTCCTTGGAAGAATTAGCTAGAGCAATGTTAAATGAAAATAATCTTCCAAAATATTTTTGGGGCGATGCTATGTCAACTGCATGTTATGTGTTAAATAGGATTTTAATAAGACCTATTTTGAAACTCACTCCCTATGAAATTTTCAAAGGTAGAAAACCAAATATTTCTCATTTTAAAGTTTTTGGTTACAAATGTTATGTTTTAAATAATGGTAAAGATAACCTTGGCAAATTTGATTCTAAGGCTGATGAAGCAATATTTTTAGGTTATTCTTTAAATAACAAATCATATAGGGTATTTAATAGGAGAACATTGCATGTAGAAGAATATGTTCATGTAACGTTTGATGAGTTTTTGGACCTTGAGGAGAACCCTCTTGAGTCAAGAAAAAATTCTATAGATATTGAAGAAGAACAGATTGCAACAGAAAAGAAACATGTTCAGTCATAGGAAGACCAAATGGAGGATCTTAGAAGGAGTTTAGAAGAACACACTATTTCTGAATCTCAACCAGTTCAAGATCTACCTAAAGAATGGCGTACACCAAGAGGACTCTCACTGGACAATGTTATTGGAAATGTAGATCAAAGAGTTACAACAAAAAGCAAAATGAATAACTTCTGTATGAATGTAGCTTTTGTTTCACAAGTGGAGCCTAAAAGTATTGATGAAGCCTTACAAGATGAATACTGGATTCAAGCTATGCAAGAGGAATTAAATCATTTCAAGAGAAATGAAGTTTAGGATCTAGTACATGAAAGAAGTCAATGCAGGTTATTGGAGCTAAATGGGTGTACAGGAACAAGCTGGATGAGTAGGAAAATATCAAAAAGAATAAGGCAAGATTGGTTGCAAAAGGTATAGTCAAGAAGAAGGAATTGATTATGATGAGACATATGCACCAGTAGCAAGATTGGAAGCTATCCGAATTTTACTAGCCTATGCATCTATCATGAAATTCAAATTATATCAAATGGATGTAAAGAGTGCGTTCTTAAATGGATACATCAAAGAGGAGGTGTATATGTGTCAACCTCCTGGCTTTTAAGATTATCAACATCCAGATCATGTTTATAAATTGAAGAAAGCTCTGTACAGACTCAAACAAGCACCTAGGTCATGGTATGAATGTCTAAGCAATTTTTTGGTGAGTCACAACTAAAGGAGAGGTAAAATAGATCAAACTTTATTCATAAAAGAGCATAAGAAAAATAATATTATAGTTCAAATTTATGTTGATGATATAATCTTTGGCTTAACTAACAATGATCTTTGTCAAGAGTTTGCCAAGATAATACAGGATGAGTTTGAGATGTCGATGATGGGTGAACTAACATTCTTTCTAGGACTTCAAATCAAACAGAAGACTGACAACATATTCATTTAGAACATTCAAAGGAAGCATCTACTCCAATGGCAACATCTTGTTATCTAGATCAAGATGAAAAAGGTAAGGCGGTTGACCAATCGAAATATAGAGGTATGATTGGTTCCCTACTTTATCTTACAACAAGTAGACCTGATATTATGCATAGTGTGTGTTTGTGCTAGATTTTAGGCTAATCCTAAGGAATCACATTTAGTTACTGTTAAGAGAATTTTTAAATACTTAAAAGGAACTAAATCTTTGGCCTTTGGTATCCCTCAGTAGCTTCACCTAGAATTATAAGATATTCAGATTCAGATTATGGAGGATGTAAACTGGACAGGAAAAGTACAAGTGGGACATGTCATCTACTTGGTTGTTCACTTGTTTCTTGGCATTCTAAGAAATAGGCTTGTGTTGCTCTATCCACAACTGAAGTTGTAGGTAGTTGTTGTGCCCAAGTTTTGTGGATGAAGCAGCAGTTAGAAGATTACAACATTTTTCTAGATCATATTCCTTTAAAATGTGATAGTGCTAGTGCAATAAATCTTACTAGGAACCTTATCATGTATTCTAGGACTAAGCATATAAAGATCAAACATCATTTTATTAGAGATCATATTCAAAAAGGAGATTGCATAATAGAATACATAGATACCATCCATCAGTTAGCTTATATCTTTACCAAACCATTACCTAGAGATAGGTTTTATGAGCTAAGACGGGCCTTAGATATCCTAGATAGTATCTCCTTAATATGATGTTCTTCTCTATGACACTTTGTGATGCATTATCTTCTATGCCTTGGTTTATGTGCTAATTTGTGCAAATTTATGATCAATTTCTATTGCAATATTTTTCAAAATTATCAATAAAACAGGGAGAGATTTGATGATATTAATCTGTGTGAAACAGGAGGAGATTGTTTTTATCTTGAAATAATTGTTTATGATTATCAATGAACAGGGGGAGATTTTTTGATGAATTAAAATCTGTATGAAATTCATTCCTAATTCTGAATTAAACAGTGGGAGTTAGGAAAAGTTTTGCTCAGATGAGTTAGGGGAAACTTTGTTATTAACATATCTAGGGGGAGTTTAAATATATTGTGCAAATTTGCGCTAATCTTAAACTGGCTATATAGAGTCAAACAATTTAATTCATTTTAGGTGTTTCCTTTATCATCATCAAAAAGGGGGAGATTGAAAGCAATGAGGGGAAGATTGATGGCAATATGAAACATGTACTTACATTCCCAAAAGATGATTTTGATGATGATTCAAGTCAACAACATTCAAGACTTAAGCAAGCCCAACATGATTCCTAAAGACTAGATAGAGTCTTAGAATACTGGATATAGATGTACAAATTGATGAAGTAATATTATGCATAAACCTCCAAAGCACAAGTGTGATAAAATTTCGTAACATGACATTTTTCACTGTCATAATTTATTATGATGCATTAGAATTGAGAAATTGACTTTTACCCCAACATAATCAATTATACTGAGGAGATAATCGATTATGGCAGTTCGAAATTCAAAAATATATCTGTTTTTAAGAATAAATATTTTTGAATATATCCTGATTTTTATCCACAAAAATATTAATGTCCAACGCCCATTTTCTGATGCTATTTTCCTATTTAAATGAGTTTTGATGAAAAATAAAAAAACACAATTACAGAATTCGAAAATACAATTTACATTCAATCAGTTTTGAGAAAAGAATTATGAGCAAGGCAAAATAGATATTTTACAAGTTTTGAGAAAACCCTCTTCTCCATTGCCTCAGAGATATTTCACCAAAACTCTCTTCTCCATTGCCTACTGTGCTTTTATTGTTAATCACACTTGTTCTTTGAGGTGACATTCTACAGGCTTCTATAATTTGTTGTCTCCATTACCCAGGTGTGATTGTTCTTATTTTATTACCTTCATCCTTTGTGGGCTTAAGTGGTTGATTGTTAAATTCCCTATTTAGGGTTTAAGTAGTCACTGTCATTCTATTGTGTTTTTTTTTTGGGTTTCCTGTGTGGAAACTATTCATCCCTTTGATTTGTTCAGGGAGGTATTTTCATCCTTTGATTTGTTCGAGAGGAGGTGTTCATCCCTAGTGGGATTCTAAGGAGGTGTTTTCATCCTTTGATTTGTTCAGAGGTGTTCATCCCTAGTGAGATTCTAAGGAGGTGTTCATCCTTAATGGGTTTCTAAGGAGGTGATTGTCTTTTAAATTAGTTTGTTTTTTACTGAGTTGATTGTAATTTGTAAACTGAATTAAAAGATAGTGAATTAGGGTCACTCTTGTGTTAAGAGTTGACTGGAAACTGGATGTAGGGTTGGCTATACCCGAACTAGTATAAATCACTGTGTGTTCTTTTCTTTCCCTTATCTCTTTTTCATCGCATTACTCTTCTTACACCCCTTATTTTTATCTCTATCTTGTTGATATTTTATCTTTCCGATTATATAACTTCCGCTTTATTTTTATTCAATTTGATAATTAAAATTGAATTAATAAATATTAGATATTAAAATAAATTTTTAATTTGGCATCTATTTTAATTTGTGCATCTATTCACTCCCTTCTAAATGTCATTTGTCTAACATCTTCCATTTTTTTCTTAGCTCGACATTCTTTCGTAAAAGATCTTACCTTACCATAATTATAACATTTATCCGTGTAATAATCCTTTGGATAGAGACCATATTTGCCACACTTAAAACACTCAACATTTGAATGACTCGTCGAACAACCTCCTCTCTAACCACATCCTCTATCACACCAATTTTGTTGGTTTTCTTCTTTTTCCTCACATCCTTGGCCACCTCAGACTCTACTCGAGTATTCTGAGAGTAGAGAGCTTTCTCACCTGTCTCACTTTAGCGTGATTGAATATTTGTCTCCTTCTTTTTCTTCTTTCAATGCTTGTAAGCTTCAAAAGAACCAATCAACTTTTGTATCATAAGCTCAAATAGGTTCTTTAATTGCTCTATCATGCACACTACATTTTCAAAGTCATTAGTTAACGACCTTAAGATCTTCTCCACAATATGATATTCAAAAAATATCTCTCCATTTTGATTAAGTCAATTCACCACAGTTTCAACATGTGTGACGTATTCAAAAACTCCTTCTAACTTTTCATTCTCATGTTGACCATCTGACTATGTAATGTTTGTAGTCAAACTCGTTTGACTCAACCATCATCATTATATGTTTTCTCTAATGTATCCCACGCTTCTTTTGAAGTTTTAACACTTGTTATCTTCTCAAAGATGGTTTCATCAACTCAATACAACATATACAAGACTGTGTTATTTTCACACTTCTCATTCAATGCTTTGTTTACAGCTACTGAAATTCTTTTGGTGCTTTCTAGTTCTTCAAAACCATCATCGACTATCTCTCAATTACTTTAAAATCTCAAAAACACCTTCATCTAAAGAGTCAAATTATCATTTTAGACTAACATCACTCTTTTCAAGCTCTCTCACACTCAAACCTTAGTTCTTAATACGAATTTGATAACAAAGAAATTGAAAAAACTAAATCTTATTATTTTTGTGTGCTGGTAAAACCTAATTAATCTTCTCATAAAATATTTTGTACATATTACATTTTTGTTTTACATAATATATTATGGACCTTTCAGGAAAATGTACCAATATAAAAAAATTCACAATCGAACAATATATATATATATATATATATATATATATATATATATATATATATATATATATAAAAGAAAGAAAGACTCAACCTAATATCTTAATATTTTGGATTAAAACTGATATTAATTTTTTAATGTAAATTGAACTCATAACTTATTGGTATTATCTCTCCACGATAAATCTTCCACGAAAGAACCATCAATGTTGAATATGATTTTACCCGTTGTAATAATGGTAATATTTTTCCATTAAAATCAAATTATTTTACAGCATAGAATACTAAACCATTTGTGCATCAATTTAAACAATCACAAAAATGGAATATTAATATGTATTTATGAAACCAAAAAAAATGCTTACGAAGCACACATTTACAATGGCAATATCTAAGGGTCCCTTGCCCTTGCAGATAAACAAAGCAAGAGTCCCCCAGAATCACAAAGGAGAAACTAAGATTAAAGAGAAGATGAATGTGAAGAATTAATAACAAGCAATTAACATTAGGATAGAGTCGGACTCAAAGATAAAATGCAATGATTTATCTAATTGATAATCTGATCATAACCATCCATCTACCAGCACATCCCCTTCAATTACAAAATATAATGTGCCTGATTTTAAGGCTTCTCTTTCACCTTCCCTCTCCCACATCTGGAAGACAAAGACAAAGAAGGAGAAAAAATTACAATTATGAAACAGCCAAAAGTCAATGAGCTAGCTCCACATATTCCAGAAAATGATCCTTTCTGTGCCATAGTCGTGGCTGTAATCTGCGAAATTTCTACGTAGCTCTGGAGCCTAGACTTTCTCTTTAAGATATTTTGGATGCACATGAAAAGCGCATAATCTTGCATGCTCTTGACAAATGTGGAAAACTGAACCCAACGAATTCTAGACAGAAGAAACAGTATCACCTGCGTATTCTTGTAACAATATACTGTCCCTTCTCAAGGTCGTACACCGTCTTCAATTGTGGCTTTCTCCATTGCATTACAAAGAATGCAGCAAGTATGATTAAGAAAAGGAATGCAAATAATGAAAAATATGTGACTGATTCATTCCCTACAATCATCCCTGTATTTATATGTTCCAGTTCAAGGGGTTCTGCCGTTGTTTCAATTATGAATGATCCAAGTGTCCAATCTACATTAGTGTTAATCTTCTGGCTCCCAAATCCAACCCTGCAGATAATTAATGTCTTAATAGTTGTAAAATTGTGATCTTATGCCTTTTAATATTATTCTATGTATTTTTTTTATTAGTATTTAAACCATTAAACTAGTGTCTTAATCAGTTAATCCGGTTTAAAAGATTGCTTTATACACATACGCTTAACTCAAGTTTAATTTAGTTTATTTATTTTTTTATATTTGTAACAATACATTAACATCCATATATTAATTTATTTATTTATTTTGGCTATTAAGTTAGTCTCATTCTCAGTTTCAGTTTCGGTTTCATATATTTTTCTTACAGTAGCAATACCTTTTCTCTTTCATAGCAATCCCAAGAACATCATGCAACAGTGCCAGCATATATGCAGAAGAGAAACAATACTGCAATAAATCAAGATAATTAATTTCGTTATGCTGATCTTTGAGAGCATCCCAATGATCTTCACAATAATGTCGCCCTGCTGCCTCCAATTGAAACAAAGAAGTCCTAGGAGCCATCCTAAGAATCTGGCAAAAATTAAACAGGGGATAAACATTGTCAGAGATGAGATCAAGGATTCAGCTTCCCCCACATTCAATAATGAAAAGAATCAGTGCCAAAAAGAACAAGGATAAGTAAGAAGCGAAGTTTGATGTACACATCACACAGTACTCAATTTTCAAATATTTGACAGAAATTCCTTAGCATGTATATAAACATCACTAACACAAATTCCTTACCTAAATTAGAACCTATGAAGCCCCTATAGTAGATACGACATGGATACAATGCAATGCAGCACATGTACAGACGTACTGTAACTTCTTAAATGTTCAAACTACAATATGGCCTAAATAAATTTATACAGATTTATAAGGGACGAGCATATATTTCACAGAGGCGTAAATATTTATGAAGACATCGAAAAGTTTATCAATAATACAAAACCGTTAATTAACCATATCCGGAATTTATCCCCAATTAAAAAAAAAAGAGGATACTGCCTGGATAGGTATACAGCCAATCATACACATGAATGTTGGATATGCGTACAACACTAATAGTTTTTCACTTCTACTGTTTTCAGCCGTTGAGGACCTTCAGGGTTGATTTTGTTAAGAATTGGAAAAGATGAAACCCATAGTCATTGATAATTATTCGTAGATAGCTCTTCACAGAGCAGGGGAATACAGCTGTCATTGTGATGATATTTCGATTGGAGGAAATACTGCTAACCACCTAAACTACCATCCTAGAGTCAGTTGCAGATCTGCGCTCTTATACAATACCTACATAGCTTCATAGACTGGAATGTTTAACATAATCGCATCAAAAAACCTCTCGAAGAAAGAAAAACAAGGGCACAGGGGGTTCTTGTGTTTTAGATGCCAAACAAGTGTTGTTTGCTATAGTTATGATATCGAGTGGCAATTCTGTCGTTCTTTTTCAGTTATCCCCTCTCCTTCCCCATGAAAAGACATTGTTTTAAGTTTATTTATCTCTATTCTAAAATATTTTTTAATTTCTAAGAAATTTAAATACATTAAATTTAAATTCCTTTTATTTTAAATTACTTAATTTTTCAAATAATTTATTTGAATAAGGCAATTTAAATTTATTAAATTCTAATTTTCTAGGATAAATTATTTCAATTATTATTAAATATAAAAATTATTACTACTAGATTTATCAATTAGTACAATTCATACTACTTTGAGCCTTATTCATATGATAAATGGTCTTAACATTGGATTAATGTTTAGGATCATCTTCGGCAAGTTAAGGAGGACATGATTTTATTTTTATTCTTTTTCCTATATATGAAGAAGACGCTCAATCTAGATTGATAAGTTAAGGATGTTGTTGAGATATGCTTTTATTTTTATTCTTTTTCTTATATATGTTCCGAGGATTAGGGTTAAGGTTTGTA
Organism: Sphenostylis stenocarpa; assembly: GCA_963425845.1. Classification (NCBI taxonomy): domain Eukaryota; kingdom Viridiplantae; phylum Streptophyta; class Magnoliopsida; order Fabales; family Fabaceae; genus Sphenostylis; species Sphenostylis stenocarpa. The sequence goes on from OY731403.1 coordinate 53,764,223, forward strand.
CTGAGGCCTAATCACTTTTTGTATTCTCTCATCTATAAATATAAATGGTACGAATGTCTTTTGACATTGTCTTTGAACCTTAAACATTTTTCTCGAGTTAGTATCAGAGCGGTGATATGCAAATAGTTTTGACCAATGAGACCAGTATTCGATGCGCATCGTCAGTCGTTGCTCCATGTGCCAATCCAAGAGTAGCCCGTTACTGGCACGTGAGCGTCACATGCGACCTTCCAGTGGTAGGAACCACCGTTCATCTCATCAGTGTCTTCTGCTTCCAATGTTGCCCTTATTTCTTTATTTTGAAATCTTTGGGAGTGTCATATTTCTCTCTTGGTTTGGGTCTTCTCCCTTGTTTTTTTTGTTTGAGATGTCTATAACTAACTCTTCTCCCTTCTCTACCACTTCCACTATTACTAGTGCCAAACTCAACTAGAAAAATTATTTATCTTGATTTGTATATAGGGAGTTGTGGTTCCTAGGTCAAGAGTAACATGACCATTTAGAAACTGAACCTTGTTCCATTTCTAATTCTAAAAGGACTCAGTGGTAGAAGATAAACTTTAAACTATGTGAAATATCATGGTAAGATGTTAAACAAAAGGTTATAGAAATTCTCAGGTCATTTAAGACATGTTCCTCTTCTGGGAGAAAGCATAAGATATGTTTGTTAACCATATCCAGCATCACTTTGATGCAACTCAAAGAGTAACTTCTATCAAATAGACCAACCACAACATGGTATCTTATGTTGCGAAGGGAAGGACTATTGTAGAAGAAGTGAATAGGTTTCTAATGGCAAGCACCATGGAAGAGTTTAATATGAAACTTGATAAGTGGCACATGGTCCTCATTTGAGGAGTTTATATTCTGATTTTGATCATGTGTGTGATCAAATCTTGGCTGGTGATCAGGTTTCTTGAATGGATAATTTAGTCACTCAACTTATTTGTATACCCAACTTGATGAAAGATGGGGTCAAGTTGAAGCTATTGAATCTTCATCAACAATTGTAATTCATGGACAAAGAGGAGATGTAATAGTTGAGGAGGACATGGTAATAGAAGCATATGTCCTCATTTTGCTCTTATTGCAAAGAATGGGGTACACAAGAAAATTGTTATTCCTTGTATGGATTCACATTCAGATTATTTAGGAAATGTAGGCCTAACATGTTTTCCTAATTGACAAGATTCACATTCTAAAACTCAAAGTTGTGTGAGATTAGAAACATCATTTTCAACTTTGATAAACTTGAGTGGTCCTAACGATCATGCAAAAGTGTTGGAACAAGTGTAGCAAGACAAGACACAAGGGGGCTTAAATTCAGATAATAATGACAACATGATTCATGTCCTTCTCCGATCGGAGACCGTACCATGTTGCTGACTAAAAGAATCGAATTAAAGGTTATAGAGCAATTCATAGAGTGAATAAATTAACTTAAAGAAATTAAATTATAAGGACAATTAGGAATATAAAAAAAAAAGAGTTTAAATTTAGTGAAGGTGATAAAGGGACTTGGCCAACTCCTCGATATGCCACTTTGGATCTATTAACCACAGTAACTAAGTGAGGTTTTTAAGATAAGACATGAAGGAAAAAGAATGTTAACAGAGATATGATCGGAGACACCTGAATCATGAATCCATGGATTCTAACCTTCCACATACTAAGAAATACATGTCATTGAAACACATGGCTTTGAGGAAGATTGACTATGATGGTTGAACCTCTCTTATTTGAATCTCAAAAACTCTTGATAATCTTCATTAGAAAACTTCTAGTCTGATTTTTTAGATTTAGAAACATACTTTGTCAAGAAAACAAGGGAGAAAACCCTAAGCAAGAGGAAGAACCATGGGACCTAATCCCCAAAAATTTCAAAATAAAGAAATAAGGGCTTTGATGAGAGATGAAATCAAGAGGTGCTGACGAGATGAACAATGATTAGACTTCATTTCGACCACTGGAAGACGGCATGTGACGCCTACACGCCAGCAACAATCTGCACTTAGAACGACATACGGAGGACTAGCTAGCGATGCACTTGGCAGTGATGGTCACACTCCTCGAGATTACATTGGTTGACTACAACGACAACGATGTATGGCACTAGAGATAGTGAACGACAACACTAACTGACTGGAGATGACAGAAATAAAGTAAGCCAGTGTGAGATCTCACCTGTTTTGATACCAACTTGAGAAAAATATTTAAGGCTCAAATACAATATCAAATGACATTGGTACTATTATATTTATAGATGAGAGATAATACAAAGAGATTGGGTCTCAATCCAAACCCAAACCTAAGAATATATATAGAAAAAAGGACTAAAAATAATAGTATATCTCAACAACAAAATTAAAGAAACACATGCAAGGTCTCAATACAAGAAGTTACAAAAAATTAAAATGGAAAAATTACAATTAAAATTATAAATTTATTATTGACCCCTTCATGCACTAATCATTTACCAATAAAACATTCCTTTGACCTACCTCCCTATTTGAGGCTTATCTCACAGAAGATGGAAACAAACCATGGATCTAGAAATGGAGAAATTAAGAAAAAACAACACTTGGTAGTTAGTCACCCTACCAACTAGAATGAAATTAGTAGACTATTGTTGAAATTATTAATTAGTTGTACTTATATCTGTACCTATGTTCCTAGCTTAGACTTTTGCCCCTTGACCTTCCATCTACTCAGTGTATATGTTCTTATCATTATAAATAAGATATCATGTTAGACATGTAATTAAACCCTCTAAAATGTATTTTCTCTTTTATCACCACTGTCGCCCGCCAGATTTGGACCACGTATCCAAGAGACAGGCAACCCCGCCAATCTCCGACAGTGATTCTCGACGAAGCGTCCTCATGCGCCCATCATCCTTTTCGCAGGGTCCACGGGTTGCTCTCCTCTCATTGAATCTAGTCTACATGTCTTTGTCACTCTCGCCAGACCTCCCTGGCCCTGTTCCAATCACAGGGTCCCTCTTTCCACCTTGAAGATTTGTTTGTAGGTTTCCTAAGTTAAACCTAAAATTGCAAGTTAATATTACGAAAAATGTTCTTTGTACCCGTTTATCCTTCTCAGAAACTCCTTTAATTACCTCTGAAAAATTGAATGAAAAAAATTATCTCTCTTGATATGCCTCAGTTGAGCTAAGGTTCCATGGCCAAGGTCTCCATGATGGGAGTAAGGTACCAGAAGATAAAGCTGAAAAATGGAAATAGATTGATTTTCGCAAATGATATTCAGTGTCTCTATGATTTTGGCAATAGGCTTGCCTCTCTTAAACAATCAAATCATGATATGATGACTTTCATGAGTGAAGCTCAATCTAATGTTGTAGAACTAAAGATGTTCTTGGAGGATGAGTCTTTAGAAGAAACAAGATAAATTCTATATGGTTATGATCCTTCATGCCAAACATGCAGATTTTGAACATGCCAGAGATAAACTATTAACATGTCATGAAATCCCATCTATGGAAAGTTTGACTACAAGACTTCTTTGGGTTCATACAAGTCAAAACAAGAACCTCCAAGAGGCTATGAAATCTTCTGCCATGATTTCTATACATGATAGAGGAGGACGTAATGCTACAAAAGGAAGGAGTGGCCGAGGACGCCGTCAATGTGAGCACTGTAAAAGGATGGGTCATGTTTAATAGAACTGTTTCACATAACATGGCTTTCCTAATAAGACAATGGATATCACTAAGGCTGAAGTTGTTGAGCCCAAGTTCTCTGATGAAGAGTATCAGGAATATCTTAGGTTGAAATCTAATAACTTAACACGATCATCAAGTTCCAATCCATCAACAGTTATAATTTCACAATATATGGAAAGTCAAAATCCATGGATAATCAATTCAGGTGCTTCTAACCATATTTTTGGTAATGCATCGTTGTTCTCATCCCTTTTCTTTCCCATGAATCCTCATTCTATTACTTTAGCCAATGGTTCTAAAGCTCATTCCAAAGGAGAGGGTCAAGTTTTTCTTTCACTTTTTTAAAATTTAAAATTTGTTCTATTTGTCCCTTCCTGTCCTTTTAATTTTATTTCATTAAGCCAATTAACAAAGTCTTTAAATTGTTCAATAGCTTTTGATGTCAATTCTTTTGTTATACAGGAACGTGGTACGGGACTGCTGATTGAAGAAAAACATGAATCTAAAGGTTTATACTATTTTGGAGCTAGGCCACCTGTGTCTTGTTTTGCATTCCAAACCCCCAAGCTGTTACATAATCATTTGGGTCATCCCAGCTTTTCAAATTAAAAAAAAAAAAAATGATTCCTAAACTTAGTAGTCTCCAAATGTTGGAATGTGAGTCATTTCAATTAGGAAAACATGTTAGATAATCTTTTCCAAAGAAATTTGAGTCAAGATGTAATTCTATCTCTTCTATTATTCATTTTGATATTTGAGGACCCAATTGTGTCTCATCTTTTGATTTCAGATATTTTGTTACTTTCATTGATGAATATTCCAAATGTACATAGATTTGTCTCATGAAAGGTCATTCAAAATTGTTGCCTATTTTTATGTCCTTCTTGAATAAAATCAAAAATCAATTTGGTCAAGTAATTAAAATCTTAAAAGGTGACAATGTCAAAGAGTATTTCTCCTCTCATTTCTTCGTTGTTCTAAATTCGCATAATATTTTACACTAGTCCACATGTCCTCACACTCTTTAACAAAATGGTATTGCTGAAGGAAAAATAGACACTTGATTGAGACTGTTCGTACCTTATTACTTTGTGTCAATCTACTGACCCATAATTGGCGTGATACTATTCCAACTGCTTGTTTTCTTATTAATAGAATGTCATCCTCTTCTCTCAATAATATGATTCTTTATTCCATTCTCTTTCTCAAAGAACCTCTCTTTCATATCTTTCCTCGTGTGTTTGGTTATATATGTTTTGTTCATAATTTATCTCCAAGAATAGATAAACTTTCTACCCGGGCTATCAAACGTTTCTTCCTAGGCTACTCTCGTCTTCAAAGAGAATATCGATGTTACTCTTCTAAAACAAAGAAATACCACATGTCTATCAATGTTACCTTCCTTGAACAAACTCCTTTCTTCCTTTGGTCTGTTCAAGATGTTACTTCCATCCAGGAGATTTTACCTATTCTATTAGTTGAGTCAATGGTTCCTCGTGCCTCAGATGATCCTGATCCTGTCATCCATTCCCTCGAATTGGCACCACTTCTGCCCCTTACTTACCACCATCAAAACCAAACGACTCATGCGACGCTCCAAGGTAAGACCCCTTCTTACAGTCCGTCTTCCTTATCTCTTCATATCGCGGTTCCTCAACCTAATGATTCCCTTCCCACTGCCATCAGAAAAGGTACTCATTCTACATGTAATCCTCATTCCATTTATAATTTTTTTAGCTATCAAAGGTTGTCTCCTTTGCATTGTTCTTTTTTTATCATCGGTGTCTTCCATTATTATTCCCAAAAATGTGAATGAAGCACCTGATCACCCAGGATGATGCCAAGCCATGATTATTGAAATGACAACTCTTGATCAAAATCACACATGGGACTTGGTACCCCTTCCATCTGGAAAGAAACCAGTAGGATGTCATTGGGTTTATGTTATTAAAGTTGGATCAAATAGTGAAATCGATTGTTACAAGGTACGCTTAGTTGCTAAAGGATACACTCAAATTTATGGCCTTGATTATTGAGATATTTTTTTTCCAATGGCCAAAATGACTACTATTCGTTTATTCTTTAACATGACAGTTATTCATCATTGGCCACTTCATCAATTGGATATCAAAAATGCATTTATTCATGATGATCTAGAGGAGGAGATCTATATGGAGCAACTTCGTGCATTTGTTGCTCAGGGGGAGTCAGATTTGGTATGTAAGTTACATTGTTCTCTCTATGGTCTTAAACAATCTCCACAAGCTTGGTTTGGAAAATTTAGCCACATTGTGCAAACTTTTGGGTTGAAACAAAGTGAAGCGGATCATTTTGTTTTTCACTATCATACTTCTCATGATAAATGTGTTTACTTAATAATATATCTTGATGCTATAGTTATTACAGGGAGTGATGTTGTTAAATATCTCAATTAAAGAAACCCTTTGTGCAAGCATTTTCAAACCAAAGATCTTGGGAGTCTCAAATACTTCTTGGGTGTTGAAGTAGCTCAGTCAATAGAAGGTGTTGTAATATCTCAAAGAAAATATGCACTAAATATTCTAAGAGACAGGTATGATTGACTATAGACCAGCAGACAGTCCTATAGATCCAAATAAAAAACTAATGACCAAACAAGGTCAACTCTTCTCTGATCCAAAAAGATATAAAAGACTGATTGGAAAACTTATCTATTTTACCATTTTTAGACCTAATTTGTCTTTTGCAGTTGATGTTGTTAGCCAATTCATGCAAGCTCCTTGGATTGGCCATTGGGATGGCATTATCTGTATTGTGAGGTATTTGGGTATTGTGATGCTGATTGGACTAATTCTCCTTCAGACAGGCACTCTACTACATGATATTGTGTTTTCCTTGGAGGAAATATTATTTCTTGGAAAAGTAAGAAACAAAATATTATGGCCCGATTAACTGTTGAAGTTGAATATGGGGCAATGTCATTGTTAAGGTTCCAACATAAAACTAAATGGAAATATGCAGAGTAGCCTAACGAGTATTTAAACCATACCAAATGACATTAGGTAGACGATGTGGGACTTCCAACACGTCCCCTCCAACAAAGCCTACCAGACCAGGCAAAGGGTACTTTTTGACCCACAACGAAAGGGCAACTCTTGGCCCAAGACAAAAACCAGAAAGTTAGGTTTTGGCTCTGATATCATGTTAAGGTTCTAACATAAAACCAATTGACAATATGTGGAGTAGCTTAACAGGTATTTAAATCATACCAAATGACATGAGATAGTCGATGTGGGACTTCCAACAAACATCTCTTGCGAATTTATATGGGTGAAATAATTCTTTTAAGAGCTTAAATTTTGTCAGATCAAGACCATAAAAATGTATAATGATAATCAAGATGTACTTCACATTGCCTCTAATCCAGTATTCCATGAGAGAACAAAACACATTGACATTGAGATTTATCGTCATTTCGTTCGGAAAAAATTGGTGACTAAAGAAATTTGTATAGAGTTTATTAGATCTAATAACCAACTTGAAGATGTGCTAACAACATCATTAAGGAGTCTTGAGATTGAGTTCATTTGTTCCAAGTTTGGTACATATAATTTGTATGTTCCAGCTTGAGGGGGAAAGTTGGAATTATTAATTAGTTGTACCTATCTCTGTACTTATGTTTTCTATCTCAACTTTTGCCCCTTAACCTTCCATCAACTCAGTGTATATGTTCTTATCATTATAAATAAGATATCTTGTTAGAGATGCGATTAAGCCCTTCAAAATTTATTTTCTCTTTTTTATTTTATCTTATGTGTTGCAAATGGGTATACTTTGTAAAAATACAAGGATGATGGGCTTATTGAGAGGTACAAGGCAAGGTTGATGGCTAGAGGATTCACTTAAAACTATGGAGTGGACTACTTGGATAAATTTTTTCCAATTGCTAAGAAGAATATAATTTGAGTGATACTACCCATAGCTATTTGTTATGGTTGGGACTTGCAACAATTAAATATAAAAAATGTCTTCCTATATTGAGAACATTAAAAGGGAACTTACATGGAATTACCCTTTGCATATAATGAACAAGTTGCTACCAATGTTGTTTGCAAGCTAAAAAAGGCATTGGATGAGCTGAAATAATCATTTCGAGTGTGATTGGGCAGGTTTACTAAAGTTGAGATAGGTTTGGGCAACAAACAAAGGCAAAGGAACCATATCTTATTCATCAAACACTAGGAGAGTAACTCTACTAGTTTATATGGATGACATCATAGTAACGAGAGATGATAAAGAGGAGCATAAGATGTTTACCCAATGCATAGCATTAATAAACTAATAGTTCAACTTATTATTTAAAAAAGTTTATATATTTAATAAACACATTCCTATTCCTCTACCACCAAAGCCCTCTACCTACCATGTGCACCAAACCCTTCTCTTCTCTCTTTCTTTTTTTTTTTTTTTTTCAGATTTCAATGGGAAAGGTTCAGGTGTTGGGGGTTAGGATTAAGGTTTTTGAAGATGTGGGATGTGAGAAAGGTTCAGGTGTTGCCGGTTAGGGTTAATGTGGATGCATAAAGGTTCACATTTTGAGGGCTAAGATTAAGGTTTTTGAAGATGGGCGATGTGGGAAAGGTTTGATTGTTCAAAGCACGATGCCCCTGAACGACGCCAATGTCACTCTATAACATTCAAAGGTTCATTGTCAGCGATTTCTGGATAGTTGTTGTCCAGGCCACCCAAGTTTTCACAAACCAATTTTACACGTCTAATGAAGAGTTTCAGAATCATCTTCGCCAACCCCACCAATCTGATTCTAATGCGATATTGTGTGTACTAAATCGAACATGATGTGTAAAACCGTAAAATAGGTTGATTCCACGATCTTAAGCATGATCTTAAGTACAAATTTTTGTCTTACTATGGTAATTTGTTGAGTGTAGTATACACATATGCACAAAAGATAAAAGTGAATAATATCTCATCTCATCTTCTCAAATATTAAGGTAAAATCAAATGGTTTTATTGCTAGAATACATAAGTTATATATACAAGATTGAAAAGCTAAACTAGGAAATACAATAACAACACTTAAAATAATTGGATTCCCATGAAGCAGGGACATTTCCACTCTTTAATTGTAATCCTCTAAATAAATAAGTAATAAAATGAGGTTGTTGACACTCCCCTCAAGTTGGTGAATATGTATTTTCCATTCTCAACTTGGAAACAATCCTTTCCAAAGTTGTTGATATTTAGCCCCTTTGTTAGAAGATCTACAAGGTTGTCTTGAGAAGAGAAGAGATATATTGGGTGCAAATCTGAGCACGGTCTAATTTTTCTTTGATAAAATGTTTGTCAACTTATTTAGTTCTATCATTTTATACTGGATTATGGGCTATGCCAATAGTAGACATGTTATGAAAATAAAGTCTCACTGGTTCATCTCTCTTTATTCTCAAATCTTCTAAGATAATCTTCAACCATAGTAGTTCACAAATTCCTTGTGCCATGGCCCTGAACTCTGCTTCAACACTGGATCTTGCTACCACATTCTGTTTTTTTACTTTTCCAAGTTATAAGATTAAAGATTCCTACTAAGGATGTGCAATATCCAATAGTTGATCTCCTATCCACAATTGACCTTGTATATTCAGCATTTCTATGTAATTTCAGCCTTACATTCTCATTTCGTCTGAACAAAATTCCTTTGCCTAAGGTCCCTTTTTAAATCTTAGTGCAGCCATAAGTGGATCACCTTTGATTGGTGCATGAATTGGCTGACTAGACTCACCCCAAATACAACACCAGGCCTAGTGTGAGACAAATATGAGTCTGCCAACTAATTTTTGGTACATTTCCTAGTTAGCCTACAAATAGTGTTGGCAGCAGTTTTCTTATTATATCTAGAGGGCAATTCAATGTAAAATTGTTGAAGTTCTCCATGGAGGAAAACATTTTTTACATCAAATTGTTACAAGTTCCAACCATAATTGCTGCAAGGGATAATAACAGCCTGATTATATTCATTTTTGCCTCAGATAGGGAGGTAGGAGTTGTAGTAGTGTTTAGTCCTGTAAGGAAGGCTTTATGAGTAGGTGAGAAGTGTTTAAAAGATAGGTAATTGGCTAGAGGATATTGTGGCTTGGTGGTACATTTTCTAGTGTCTTTCCCAATAAGAGCAATTGGAATGTCTAGATCCTCATAAGTTGGTGAACTGGACTCAGGTTCTTGTGCAGTTGAGAAATCAGAGATAGATTTACTAGAGTTCCCAGGATTAGGGAAAGTAGTTACCTCATGTAATGCTGGATTGGATTCATGGACATGGATAGATTCTGGAATGGTCTTTCTCTTCCTTATATAAACAAGATTTTTTCCCAAATCTTACATCATCCTCATCTTGAGTGGATTTAGTGAGTTGAACCTCTTTCTCTAATTTTGTTTCATTTTCAGTCCCTACTTTTGGTCCAAGACTGAAGTCAAGAGGCATTAACGAAGGATCATCTCCCTTTCTTATACTCTCCCCTTGAAGATGACCTAAGTGAAAGCAACTTTGGTACTCAAGAAAAGTGGCATCTCTAGATAAAAATAACTTTTTGGATTGTGGGTGATAACATTTATAGCCCTTTTGTGTGGATGAGTATCCTAAAGACACATTTTAAGACTCTAGGATCAAGTTTTCCTTTAGCACCACTATAGACATAGACAAATGATACACACCCAAATATTCTTGGACCAAGGTTATTTGATGTGACCACATTAGGATAGAAAGAGGAAAAAACATTCATAGGGCTTTTTGAGGCTAGAACACTAGAAGGTAATCTAATAATTAGATAACATGTTGTTAGAACAACTTCTCCCCAAAAAACGATTTAAGAACCTTATGTTGAAAAAGAGCCCGAGTTTGGTCAAGTGATTTAGTAATCTCATTTTGATGAGATGTTTTGACACAAGACGACTCATGAATAATACCCTCCTTATGACAAAAGGAATTGAATTCATTATTAAAATAATCTCAAGCATTATCGAATCTAATCCTCTTAATACTAATTCCAAACTGAATTTTTACCATTGAGAAAAAATATTGAACAACAGTTGACTTCAAATTTTTGCTTTAGTAGGAAAATCCATCTAACCCTAGTACACTCATCCATGAAGGTAAGGAACCAACAAGCACCAAATACACTTGGGATGTTTGAAGGTCCCCACATATCATAATGAATTAAATAGAAGGGAGAAGTGCTCATTTTATTACTATCTGGGAAAAGGTACGCACTTGTGTTTAGCAAGTTCATACACTTCATAATGAAAACTCTCCACATCTAATTTATTAAACAGGGAAGGAAATAACAATTTTATGACTCTAAAGGAAGGATGACCAAGACCACAATGGTGTAGAAGGACCTTCTCTGTATTGGTTTTTATTAAATCAGAAGAGGAAAAATTGTTGTTGTTGTCGTGTATGTTTGGGGGCGGATTTGAGTTGTCCAAATAATAGAGACCATTTCATTCTTTACCATGTCCAATCATCCTCCCTGAGTGCTTGTCCTACAAAATACAAACATTATCACAAAACACAAATATTCGAAATCTGCAAACCATTCCTGCTTTCGGTTAGAATTTTTTTGAATATATTCTTGAATTCATTTGAGACGTAAGCAAAACTCAGATTGGAGAAGAATATGGTCCGTGGGTTCCTTTTATTGGAACTTTGTTTCTATTTATTTTTGTTTCGAATTGGTCAGGGACTCTTTTACCTTGGAAAATTATACAATTACCTCATGGGGAGTTAGCTGCAACATTACATTGTAGGTCTTTTATGAGCTTTTTAATGGAAATCAAATTAAAGGACAGTTTGGGAATATGAAGAATATTTTTAAGGGTTATGGATGAGTTCATTTGAACTTTTCCTTGTCCTACTACAATGATGGGAATGTCATTGTTGTGAATATTTTCTTATTGCTAGAACAAGGGGCATAGGAGGATTAGTGTTTGGGAAGGGGTGTCATGTGGTCAGTGGCACCTGAATCTAGTATCCAATATTGGTTACAAAATCTATCTAAGACATTGAGTCCAAAAACAAAAGGAAACTTTCCACACGTACTTGAACATGCTAGAGAACAAGTATATGTTGACTTATACAATTTGTTGAGAAATGATCTCATCTTCTTTATTTCATCTTGATTGAGTTGAATTAATTCTCCTCCCATTTTGTAAATTTGGGATCTTCCTCTTTAAGGGCATTGGCAGTTAGGTGGTTGGCTTTTCCTTTACCTTTCAAAGTAGTACGAACAAGCTGAGACCATTTCAAGTAATTTTGCCCATTCAATCTATCGGCAGTGTTGAGTTGAAGTTCTCCATCAATTTGGGATTTACTATCCCCTATTTCAGTTGTATCAATTGAATCCACCACAGGAGCAGTAAAACAAGGTGTAAGGAATAACAGGTTAAATTATGTCAACAATGAAGGTTTTAGGGTTTTGAGATGAGCAACACCAATGAAGGTTGTTGTCTAGGGTTTTGGGATGAGTGGCAGCTATGAAGGTTGTCGTCTAGGGTTTTGGTTTGTGTAGTTAGAGGTGACTTCCAGAATTTGGAAGCGAACACCATGTCGAATAAACAATACACATATGAACATAAGATAAAAATGAATAATACCTCATCTCATCTTCTCAGATATTAGGGTAGAATCAAATGATTTTATTGTTGGAATACATCAGTCATATATTTAATATTGGAAAGCTAAATTAGGAAATACAGTAACAACACTTAAATAATTGGATTCCTCTGAATTAGGGATATTTCCACTCTTCAATTATAATCCTCTAAATAAAGAAGTAATAAAATGAGGTTTTTGACATAATTAAATGTTTTGGGAATGTTATACTATATATTAATATATAATCTTATTAGTTAAAGTAACAATAATGGGTTCGCTACACGTTTTCATAGGAATTAAATAGTTGTTTTAATCATTAATAAATGTTTCTAAGTATTATGTCTACAAGGGTCATCATTAAATAAAAATTGTTGAAACAAATTTGTATGTTCCTAAATATAAATTTGTCATGTTGAAATAATAATAATAATAACAATTCGTACAAGTAGTAAGAGCAGAATAGGCAATAAAAACCAATGCACCATCACTGCTTACAAACCTCAGAAGTATACAAGAAGCTTTCCGAAGCTTGTTCACCTAATAACTCATTGAAGGATGAAGTGATTTTACAAGGTGGATGGAGGCATCTATCTGTGCAAAGAGAAAACATCATTGGTGAATATATTGAAAATAAAAATGTATAGTAAGCATACAATTAACTATATATGATTATTTGCATTGCTCTTTACACAAAATATATATATCACTCGTATTACAAATGATCATGAATTAAAAACTGGAAAAACTGGACCAATTTACTGGTCCTATCAAGTGCTTAGCCAAGTATGTTCCTCAAAACTGGACCAGAATTAACAGCTATAGGCATAAGGAACAATTACGTGAGACTCTACCAGCAAAAATATCAACATCCATCCAACATAAGACAAGGCTCATTTAATCTACACACTAATCGGTTGATAGGAACTTGGATATCCTTGAAAAGGGTCCAAGTAAGGATAATCCTTAGTTTTCTTCATGGGATGAAAGAGATTCTATGATCATGTCCTGGTTGTGGGATTCCATAGAGCCCAACATTAGTGACACATGTATTTTTCTTATAACAGCCAAGGATATATGGGATTTCATCAATCGCACCTATTCTAAGGTAAATGATGCAGCTCAAGTATTTGAGATAAAAGTAAAAACTGTTGCTGTTAAACAGTGACCTAAAGGGGAAACAGAGTACGCCACTCAGTCGCAGAATTTATGGCAGGAACTTGATCATTATCGGGTATTCGAAATAAAGTGTACAAAGGATGCAACTCTCTTAAAGAACTTCATTGCAAAGCATTGGGTATATGATTTTTTTGCTGGATTAAACATTGAGTTTGATCAAGTTAGGGTTCAGATTCTCAGAAAAAGGAAAACACCTTCCCTAGAGGAAACCATTTCCATTGTTCGTGCAGAAGAAAGTAGGCGGGTTAGTAGATGGGTCTGCACTGGTTGCTAAACCATAAATACTGCAAGGAGGAAAGGGACAAAATACTCCGTGCAAAGAAAACATAATGTATGGTACACCTATTGTAAGAAGCCAAGACACACAAGGGAGAAATGTTGGAAGCTGCGAGGAAAACCTCCAGGAAAGGAATGGATGAACTATGGAGGGCAAACAAAAAGCTCAAGCTCACATGGAAAAACAATTAGAGAATGAAGAAAATTCAACAAAGGGAGGATTTAATCATGAGGAGATAAAAAGGTTGTAAGACCTATTGGGAACACTTGACAAACCCTCTAAATCATGCTCTCTTGCTCTCTAGGTAATATTTCTCGTATGAGTATCTCATATAATGCTAACTCTTGGATTGTGGATTCGGGAACCACAGATCATATGACATACTCATCTCTACTCTTTCATTCTCATACTCCATCTCCAAACACTACAAAAATTATTGTTGCCAACGACTCTTTAGCCACAATTGCAAGATAAGGAGATATTTATTTATCCCCCACAATTATTCTTAAAAATGTTCTACATGTCCCAAAACTTTCAACAAGTCTTATCTCTATCAAAAAACTAACATTACGATCTTAATTGCTTTGCAATGTGTTTCCCCAACTTTGTGTGGATTGGACTTGCTAAGAAAAAGAATGGACTCTACTACCTTGAACCATCTCAAGAATCCAAAGTTGACCAACCCATGTCTCTACTCAGTGTATCAAATAAAGACACTCTTTGGTTGTAATTGTTGCTTAGGACATGCATTATTTTCTGTTTTAAAAATTATGTTTCCCCATTTATTTGAAAATCTCTATATCTCAAAACTACATTGTGAGGCATGTGAATTAGCTAAACACGTGTATCTTTTCCCATTAGCAATTTATAGAAGTTCACAATTTGGGGCTCGTTGGTTTGTAACATTTATTGATGATTGCACTAGAGTTACTTGGCTCTATTTACTCAAACAAAAATTTGACATGAGCATTATTATTCCCATTTTTCATTCAATGATTCAAAATCAATTTGGGGTCAGCATAAAAAGATTTAGGTTTGACAATGCTAAGGATTATTTTAACCAAACTGTGTCTACCTATTTTCAATCCAAAGGATCATTCATGGCTCATCATGTGTCTATACTACCCAACAGAATGGAGTGATAAAGAGGAAAAATAGGCACTTGCTTAACACTACCAGAGAACTTCTCTTTCAATGAAAAGTTACAAAATTATTGGAGAGAAACTTGTTGGAATTATTAACCTATGAGTTGTATCTATTTTTGTACCTAGGTTTCTATATTAGCTTTAGTCCCTTGACTCATTGTATATGTTCTTTATCATCATAAATAAATGAATCATATAAGGGATGTGATTAAGCCCTTTAAAACATATCTTTTTTTCCTTTTTACTCTTTTTTATTCTTAAGATGGTATCAAAAAGTGTTAATCCCACTCTGCTGATCTAGAGTCTCCTTCGATGAAAATTCGTTGCTGTCATATTCTCAGACCACTGCCCGTATGCTAGCCACCCTCCAGTTTTTGCTCATGACATTGGATCTGGATCGTCTCCTTGAGCAATAGTCACCCCTACTGGTCCAGTACGAAGATTTTTTGCCACGCACGACTCCTCTCTACGGGTCTTCTCCGTGTGTGTGGCCCACGCACCGTTCTCCCTTCATCGAAGCCTCTTCGTGCGCCATCCATGGGTGTCGTCGGACCTCCCCTCCTCTTCCGGCCCTGAGTTCTCTATTCCAACAAGGTTGAAGGTCTCCACGCATATCTTACCTTCGTTGGAACTATGTTAGCTACTCCCTTGGATCTTACCTCCCTTTGAAGATTTTCTTAGTCTCAGCAGTGTCCAGCAAAATGTCCTCTAAACCCTTTGTGTCCTTTTCTTGGACTCCTTCCATTACATCCAAAAAATTGAATGAAAAAGTTATCTCTCCTGATTTGCCTTAGTTGAAATGTGGTTCTTTGGCCAAGATGTTCATGATCACCTTGAAAAAGATGAGACTTTTGTACCACCTATTAAAGCTGAAAAATGGAAGCAAACTAACTTTCAATATTGTGCCTTACTATGGTAGTCGGTAGAACCAAAGTTACTAGGACCCTTAGAGCATTTAAACCCTGCAACTCTTTCTGGAAAAAGGCTCGGAATATTTTTGCAAATGATATCCAATGCCTTTACGATTCATCCAATCGACTTACTTCTCTTAAACAGTCAGATCATGACATGATGTCCTGCATGAGTGAAGCTCAATTTGCTATTGAAGAACTGAAGATGTTCCTAGAGGATGATTCATTAATAGAGACAAAGAAGAAATTGGATAAATTACATATGGTAATGATTCTTCGTGTCTTCTTCACAGGTGGAAGAGACACTAACTCCCATGTGTGATTCTGGTCAAGAGCTTGGCGGCAATCATAGCTTGTCGCCATCCAGAATAATTGAGTGCTTCAGTCACATTTTTTGGAATAGAAATAGAAGATACTGAAGATAGAAAAGAACAATAAGAAGGAGACACTCTATGATAACTCAAAAAATTATAAATAGGATAAGAGTTGCGTGTAGAACGAGTACCTTTTCTGATGGCAATGGGCCATGTTGAATCACCAGCATCAGAAGTCGTGGTATGGATTGCTGATCGAAAAGAACTTGAAGAAGAGGAATGATCTTGGAGCATAGGGCTAGGTGTGAGAGGAGATAATGGTTCAGGATTAGTGGGACCAGGATTTGGAGTGTCAGACGCACTAGGAACAATGGACTCAACTGTGGGTATACGTAAGACTTCCTGGATGGAAGGGATATCTGGAACAAATGAAGAAAATTAAGAAGTATGTTCAAAGAATGTGACACTGGCAGACATGTACTTCTTGGTTTAAGGAGAATAACACTGATATTCCTTTTGAAGCCTAGAATAGCCCAAGAATATACTTTTAACAGCACGGGCAAATAGTTTATCTAAGCCGAAAGACATGTCATTAACAAAACAGACACAACCAAACACACAAGGAGAAACATGGATGAGAGGGTCATTTGGGAAAAGAATCGAATACGGGATCTTATTGTTAAGAGAGGAGGATGACATTCTATTAATAAGAAAAGAACCACTTAGGATAGCATCTCCCCAATAGTGGACAGGTATGTGAGCACCAATCAACAAGGTACGAACAGTTTCAACCAAATGTCTATTTTTTCTATTGGCAATATCATTTTTCTAAGTGTGGGGACAAGTAGACTGATGTAAAATGCCATGTAAACTTAAAAGTGCAAAGAAATTAGAAGAGAAGTACTCTTTGACATTATCACTTTTGAGAATTTTAATCACTTTACTAAATTGATTTTTAACTTCATTCAAAAAAGAGGTAAAGATGGATAACAGTTCAGAACGATCTTTCATCAAATACACCTAAGTACACTGGTAATATTCATCAATAAATGTGACAAAATACTTTAAACCCAAAAGATGAGACACGACTTGGACCCCAAATATCTAAATGGATAATAGAGAAAACAGAATTACATCTTGATTCAGGTTTTTTTGAAAAAAAAATAAACTCTGACATGTTTTCCTAGTTGGGATGACTAACATTCTAAAGTCTAAATATTACTAATTTCATATACTAATATTTTTAATTTTGATAAGTGGGGATGACCCAAACGACCATGTAATAATTTTGGGGATACAAAACAAGACAGATGTGACTTAGCTCCAAAATAATATAAACCTCTATATTCATGTCCTTCTCCAATCTGACACCACATACCACGTTTATGTATGACAAAAGAATCAACAGCAAAGGTTATTGAACAATTGAAGGACTTAGTTAATTGACTTAATGAAATAAGATTGAAGGAACAAAAGAACAGATTTTAAATTTAAGGAAGGAGAAAGAGAGAATAATGTTTAGAGGGATTGGAGGCGGCAGGTGCAACCGGAGAAGACGGTGGCAGCCGGAGACGATGGCCGGTGGCGACTGAGACCAGCAGAGTGGGAGTAACCCACTCTAATACCAACTTAATATTAAAAAGAGAAGAACATTTAGAGGGATTAATCACACCAGATTTCAGATAGATACAACTCAAATTCAACTATTACCAATTTGTATCAATTCTAACAGCCACCTGTAATACTCCTAACAGCCACCTAACTACAATAATTCTAACACTCTCCTTAGTTCCAATTCTCGTACCAATGTAAGGAAAGAAAAAAGAACTATAGTACAATACAATCAAAGGGTATTTGAGAGAACCTCACTCACCAACTATCATTTTATTTCTCTTTTCTAAAAAAGTACTTTCTCCCAACTATCCTAGAACTATTTTATAATAGTCTAGATACAGCTGTACAAACTACCTTAGATACAACTTTACTAACTGCCTTACCTTTTCCTTCTTTTTATAAACTATACCAAACCTAGCAGTCCCGCATTAAAAAAAACATAGAAAGGTGAAGCATGCATGACCAAATTTATGTTAAAACAGTGAAGTATGAGAAGATTCTGCAACCTGCTGTTCTTTTTAATAACGACAGAGCTTCGGATCTGCATAGCGAGAAATTTCCAGCTGATTGAAAGATTGGGTGTTTTGCATAACTTGCATTAGAGATCTGAGAGTACTCATACCCTCTAGGAATGCAAGGATTAATTATACTTCTTTTGCTAGATTTTGAAGCTGCAAAAAAAATATACAAAAACTAACAGTAATTATTCAAGTATATAAAAGAAACCATTCACTAACTGTAATATTTTTCTTTAGAACTTATCTATCCTAAGCAAAAAATATATTGATCCATTGAACAATAGTTTTAATCTAATTCTTTAAGTCCATTCTATATGCACAAATAAGGCTAGCAATCATCAATACTATCACCATAGCAAAAGGGAATATTAAGCGGTTATATCAAATAAGAACGGAACTGCTGATAAATTAAGAGTAAAAATCCTCGTTAGTCCCTCATACAAGTGACAATAATTTTATCCTCCCAAATAGTTTAGATAGATTTAGTCCCTCAATTATAGAAAGTGAAGGATGGACAATATACTGTGGAAGTAATTGAATTACTCTTCACTACTATTGAACCAAACAATAATTCCCTATTCTTCATACCTTTTAGCTCCACAAAATATACACAATTATTTTCAATCTAAAATTTACGAGGAAACAATATTTTTTTCTTATGTTAGAGATTACTGCTCAAGAAAAACGCTTATTGACAAATAAAATCAGAAACTCATACTTACAAAGCTTCACCTCTCTATATTTCAGGCGTTCCTCTAATGATTTCCAGACCACATCCTGCACAAGGACTTTAGATTTGGTTACAATATGTGAGAAATCAAATAGTATTTTAGGAAAGAATAAATAAGGAAATTTGTATATTTCCTTGTAATCATTACAGATTTGAATAATTAGGAACAATCCCATAAATCAAGGGATCCTAGCATAAAATAGAGTTATTATATCTCCTAAAATAGTTTAGGTCTCTTGTATATATCTTATATCATCTCTTTGTATTGATATAATAAAAATCATATTTCAGTTAATCTATTTCTCAGATGGTATCAGAGCTTCCGATCTAGGAAGCTCTGTCTGCGCTCGATAAACCCTAAGACGGCAGCCTGCATTGCTGCTGCATATTTTGTAACCCTAAGACGGCAGCCTGCATTGCTGCTGCATTTTTCTTAACCCTAAGACGGCAGCCTACATTGCTGCTGCATTTTTCTTAATCCTAAGACGACAGCCTGCATTGCTGCTGCATTTTTCATAATCCTAAGACGACAGCCTGCATTGTTGTTGCATCG
This sequence comes from Sphenostylis stenocarpa, assembly GCA_963425845.1. Taxonomy (NCBI): domain Eukaryota; kingdom Viridiplantae; phylum Streptophyta; class Magnoliopsida; order Fabales; family Fabaceae; genus Sphenostylis; species Sphenostylis stenocarpa. Next base: position 53,783,787 of record OY731403.1, read on the forward strand.
CACCTTTTTGCTATAATGTCAAGGGAAGAAGAGATAGAAAGGGTGAAAACCATTCTTACTAAGCTGGAAAAACCTACAGGTATGTGTTCTTTGGCATACTCGGGTAAGTTTCCACCTTCTTTTGGATTAAATGTCTCGAGATACGCCTTTTAACCATTATTGGATATTGGACTCGGAGCCACAGATCACATGACACCATTAGCCAAACATTTCTCCACATATTCCCCATTTCCCAAGCAACAAGAAAATTGCCACAGCAGATGGAACCCTTATAACTCTGCACTAGTCAAGGAAATATCCAAATCAATCCTTTAATAACCTTAAAAGACGTTCTCCATGTCCCAAAGTTGTCCACGAACCTAGTGTCTATACAAAAACTTATAAAGGATTTGTCCTGTAAAGTTGTTTTTTCCAACAATCATTGTGTATTTCAGGATAAGGATTCGGGGAGGATGATTGGACATGCTAGAGAATGGAATGGCCTTTATTATCTCGAAGATCCAAGTCTGCCCAGCAAGAATAGAATCTCTCACTCCTTCATATCTCGAATCCTTGATGACCAACGAGAGAAAAAATCATGCTTTATCATTGTCGGTTGGGACATCCCTCTTTTGGAGTGATCAAAATTATATTTCCCTCTCTGTTTACCAAGTTAGACGTTGAGAGTCTTCATTGTGAGGTGTGTGAACTTGCTAAGCACAAACGTATATCTTTTCCAATAAGTAATAGAATTAGCAATTTCCCTTTTTATCTTGTTCATACCGATGTATGGGGACCTTCTAATATTCCAAATGTGTCTGGTACTCGATGGTTTGTCACCTTTATAGATGACTGTACAAGGGTCACTTGGGTTTTCCTACTTAAACAAAAATCAGAGGTCAGTTCTGTCTTCCTAAACTTCCACTCCATGATAAAAAATCAGTTTGGTGTTAATATTAAGAGGCTTAGGTCAGATAATGCCAAAGATTACTTCAATCATGTCCTTAATTCTTTTTGTCAAAAAGAAGGTATAATTCATGAGTCCTCTTGTGTCAAAACACCACAACAGAATGGGGTCGCAGAGAGGAAAAATGGACATCTATTAAATCATACTCGGGCATTGTTGTTCCAAAAAAGTGTCCCAAAAAATTTTTGGGGGGAAGCTGTCCTTACAGCAACATACCTTATCAATAGACTACCCTCTAGAGTCTTAGGATCAAAAAGCCCTATGGAAGTTTTGTCGTCTTTCTATCCAAACTTGTCTACTACAAATAATCTTAAACCAAGAGTTTTTGGGTGCATCTCATATGTCCATATTCATAGTACAGACAGGGGAAAACTTGATCCTAGAGCCTTAAAGTGTGTCTTTGTTGGTTACTCACCCACTCAAAAAGGGTATAAATGCTACCACCCCCCATCCAAAAAATTCTTTGTGTCTAGGGATGTTACCTTCAATGAACAAGAGGGCTATTTCCATCAACCTTATCTTCAAGGGGAGAGTTTCAGGGAAGATAAGGAAAGTAGTGATTCTGGTTTTCCCATTCTTCCAAACTTGACATTTGAACCTAAACAAGATCAAATTGAAGATCAAATTGAAGTTGTAACAAATGAAACAAGTCAAGGAATTGGTCAAGCAAAGGAAGTTGGTCAAGAAAGTGAAATTAATTGTGAAGCTGATCAAGAAGATGTTGAAACTGGAAAATTTGGTAAGAAGCTGGTGTACTCAAGGAAGACTAAGGTCATTCCAGGATCAAGCCATGTTCAAGAATCCAACTCGACTCCACAAAAAGAGGTAACAATTTTTTCTCCAGCTGTGCAGGTTGAAATTGAAACCCAAAATGATCCTGACCTCCCAATTGCCATTAGAAAAGGAACAAGAAAATGCACCAAACAGCCACTCTACCCTCTCTCAAATTACCTGTCCTTTAAAAATTTCTCTCCTACCCATAAAACCTTCCTAGTAAACCTAAACAATGTACTTCTACCTAATACCCTATCTGAGGCATTGTCTGACAGAAAATGGAGGCAAGCCATGGATGAAGAAATGGAGGCATTGGAGAAGAACAACACTTGGGAGTTAGTCACCTTACCAATAGGAAAGAGGTCAGTTGGATGTAAATGGGTCTCCTTTGGGCTATGCATAAATTGGCTAATTAAACTCACTGCATAGGCAATATCTGGCCTGGTATGTGACAAATATATAAGTTTGCCCACTAATCTTTGGTACATATATTTTTCAACAAAGGGTTCACCCAAACCTATGGAGTTGATTATTTGGAGACCTTTGCTCCGGTTGCCAAAATGAACACAGTTAGGGTGATATTGTCCCTTGCTGCCAATTATGGTTGGAACTTGGAACAATTTGATGTTAAGAATGTTTTCCTACATGGAGACCTTGAAGAAGAAATCTATATGGAGATACCTCCGGGATATGGTAAAGATGTTGCTGCCAACACTTTTTGCAAGTTGAAAAAGGAATTATATGGGTTAAAACAGTCCCCCCGTGCATGGTTTGGCAGGTTTACTAAAGTTATGACAGGTCTGGGTTACAAACAAAGCCAAGGGGACCATACTTTGTTTTTTAAACATTCCAAGTCAAGGGGAGTAACAATATTATTGGTGTATGTGGATGACATAATATTAACTGGAGATAATAAAGAAGAGCAACAATTATTGAGTCAATGCTTAGGCAAGGAATTTGAGATCAAGACTTTGGGAAAACTAAAATATTTTTTGGGAATTGAAGTTGCCCACTCCGAGAAAGGGATATTTATATCTCAGCAGAAATACATCACTGATTTGCTCAAGGAAACCGGCAAGGCAGCTTGCAAACCTGCTAGTACCCCATTAGAACCAAACCTAAAGCTTGGAAATGTAGAAGATGTTGTTGTTGAAAAATATATGTACCAAAGATTAGTGGGCAGACTTATATATTTGTCACATACCAGGCCAGATATTGCCTATGCAGTGAGTTTAATTAGCCAATTTATGCATAGCCCAAAGGAGACCCATTTACAAGCTGCCCACTAAAGGAACTCCAGGAAGAGGGATTCTATTCAAAAGGAATGGTAATGTGAAGCTTGAAGCCTATACTCGATGCCGATTATGCAGGGTCAATTGTGGATAGGAGGTCAACTACGAGGATATTGCACCTTTCTTGGAGGAAATCTTGTGACTTGGAGAAGCAAAAGCGGGGTGTAGTGGCTCGGTCCAGTGTCTGAAGCGAATTCCGAGCCATGGCACAAGGTATATGTGAGTTGCTATGGCTTAAAATCATCTTAGAAGACTTGAGGATAAAGTGGGAAGAACCTATGAAGCTCTATTGTGATAATAAGTCGACAATCGAGTATAGCCCACAACCCAGGTGCAGCATGATAGAACAAAGCATATTGAAGTAGACAGACACTTCATCAAAGAAAAGCTTGATAGTGGCTTGATATGCACTCCATATGTGTCCTCTCAAGACCAAATTGCGAGACATTCTTACCAAGGGACTCGGGCTGCCATAATTTTGAGAAGATTGTATCCAAGCTGGGAATGGAAAACATCTATTCACCGACTTGAGGGGGAGTGTGAGAAATCAAATAGTATTTTAGGAAAGAATAAATAAGGAAATTTGTATATTTTCTTGTAATGCATACAGATTTGAATAATTAGGAACAATCCCATAAATCAAGGGATCCTAGCATAAAATAGAGTTATTATATCTCCTAAAACAGTTTAGGTCTCTTGTATATATCTTATATCATCTCTTTGTATTGATATAATAAAAATCATATTTCAGTTAATCTATTTCTCAGACAATAGAACATGGCATAGATAACTTTGCCAAACATAGGAAACCTAAATTTAATGAAACAAATAGTTGTAACAATAGAATACACAAACAACAAATCTTTGTAGACTCATTTTTCTTCATATGAAACATGTCAATTTAATAAAAAAATATTAGCATGATAATATGAATTTCACATTACTAAAATAAATAAGTTTATACAATAATACACCAATAAATATAAGAATCATAAAGTGATAAGATAACAACAAAATTTTCAAAACATCTACTCCATATTTCCACCTAATATTTTGCGTAATTCCTTTTTGCATTTTTACTTCTATGTGGAAGTGGGGATGTAGTTACATTGGCTTTAGAACAACTTGAACCAAAACATTTTCAAATTTCAATCTTTATATATAAAATAGCCAAGATAAATAAAATAAAAATTAACTTAATAGAATTATACAAATCTCTTAAAAATGGTGAGATACCTAACTCAATCCTACAAAACCGACTCAGTAAGGTGAAGATTGTACTCATCTATATATTATAATATTATCATATCTCTAGTCAATGTGGAATTTCTCAACACACGCTTACATCAAGGAGGATTTTTTCATCATACCCTCTCATATTGATCAGGATTTTTTTCAACACATCCCCTCAAGGATGCATAGTCCAATAATAGGTGGTTAAGCCCACCACTATTAACAGTTATTGTCCTAACATCACCATAGTTGGCTTCGATATCATCTTAGAAATTGTGAGACACCTCATTCAACCCTATAAAACTGGCTCAATAAGATGAGGATTGTACTCATGTATATATTAGAATGTTATTATGTTATTATATCTGTAGTCGATATGTGATTTTTCAACAAAAGAAAAATTATCATAAAAAAAAAGAAATAGGTGTCATGATCGTGAGAAGAAGAAGCTTTAATAAGAAGCTTATACTTGCAAAGAAAGAAGAAGCTTATAATTGCAAAGAAAGAAGAAGCTTATACTCGCAAAGAAAAAGAAGAAGCTTGAACCCTAAACCTGCGTGAACAATGTGAACAACGGCAATAGCCAATGCGAATGGCAGCAACGACCAACACGAATGGACGATGATTAGCACAAGCAACGACCAACACGAATGGACGATGATTAGCACAAGCAACGAGGCCAATGCAAATAGGGAGGACCAGTGCAATGGTGAGCGGCGAGCAACGACGAGCAACAACATGCAGCAGCCAGCCGCGAGCATGGACGATGTTGAAAGTTCCACATCGCCTACCTCATGTCATTTGGTATGGTTTAAATACATGTTAGGCTACTCCACATATTGCCAATTGGTTTTATGTTGGAACCTTAACATGGTATCAGAGTCAAAGCCTAATATCTTTCCGATTATTGTCTTGTACCAAGAGTTACTCTTTCGTTATGGGTCAAAAGTACCCTTTGCCTGGTCCGGCAGGCTTCGTTGGAGGGGACGTGTTGAAAGTCCCACATCGCCTACCTCATGTCATTTGGTATGGTTTAAATACATGTTAAGCTACTCCACATATTGCCAATTGGTTTTATGCTGGAACTTTAACAGACGAATAACGCAAATAATAGGCAAAAACTTTGATCTTCGATCTAATGTTCGAAACTTTAAAAAATAACCTAGGTAATTGTCATTTTCCCTTTTCTTCAAAACTCATTCACTCACGTCACACCTGCGAGTTTGATTCGGGTCCACCGAGTTTGCAACAAGTATGTTGAAAAAGAGTCTACTCACGAGTTCACTTGTGACCAGTCCCTGAACTCGCAAACTTGTCTGAGTTAGTAAGTTGACTAGCAATATCGATAACCATGAGATTGACATATATTTTGTTGAGAAGGTCGCTAAATAGTAATTGTAACTCATATAGTGTTGACTCTTTTTATTAGTTTAGAATCAGAGTCAAGAGAGAGATAAATAAACACATCTCATTGCATTTCTCGAGGGCATTCCTAGCTTTGCTCCACTCTACAAGAAGAACCCCTTGGAAAGGTGTTTCATTTCTTATATATTTAGTTTTGTTAAAATCCTTTAAATATGTTAGAATCCTATAAATATGATTTTAGGATCACTTGCTATTATTATGATCAATTAGATTGATATTATATTTATATTATTAACATAAAATAGACAAAACTAAATATTTTGTAACTAAACACACAAAATTCATGACTTAATATATATATATATATATATATATATATATATATATATATATAAAGAATTCTCTTCCTTCTAACAGTTCAATATCTATATCCAAATCTGACACTTGGATTTTTACCAACCATGTCACCGCACTATAACAATACATTTTTTGTACACATTTATAGTTTTATTGTATACATTCTTTGTCACCGCACTTTCCATATGCATTATTTTCTATTTTTAACTCATTTCCATTCAATAGTAATAAATTGGGTTTAACGTATATATTTGTTTTAATTTTGCATTTTTAGCTAATTTGACCTTTATTCACTGATTTGGCCATAACTTTTTCTACCGATATTATTTTTGGTTGATTAAGTTTCCTTGAATTCTACAATTCCAAGCTATCAAATGAATATATGGTTTTTTTAGATTTGGAGTTTTGTACTATTTTCTACGATTTTTAGAAATTAAGGCAAATTTGCTGAAATTTTTGTAAAGAACACATGCGGATTAGATTTTTCCTTGTATTAGCTTATCTTTTGTAAATGAGTTGATGGACCTAGTTAGAGCTGACATTTAGGCCCATGTTTACTTTAGATTTGAGAGCCTTTAAATAGACTACATGTGCTCTGAACTCATCTAAAAATCATTTGTTTAGTTTTTCAATTTAAAGAATGTCTCTACATCTTCTCTTTCCTCTCTTTTTTCTAATTCTTGTGACTCTTCCTTTTCTCTTCTAGTTAAAATTGTTGTGTTCTTCATCTATGGAGAACTAAATCTTGAGGATTAATTGACAAAATCAAAATCAAACAAGTAGAATTGAGTTTTGTACCGATCGTTTCTCATTCTGAGTTTGTTCTTTTCTTCTCTAAACTCGATTTTCCATCTTGTGATATCAATTTATAATTCTGTTTTTAGAAATCAAATCAAGAATTGATTGAATCTTGATTTAATACTTGATACGGATTAGATTAAATGAAATAAAAATTTAATTCGTATAATCAATTTAGTTGATTAATGGAATCAGTTAATTCTTCAAATTTGATTGAAATCTTTAGAGAACTATGATAAGAGGATTGTTGAGAATCCATGCATTAATTTCTATTTCCATTGCTTAAATTCGTTTGTTAATTTTGTTTACTTGATTCATTGTGTTTTATAATTTCTAAAACATGAATCCCCAAATTTAACTTTTACAGAAAAAATATTAAGAATTGAATATATTTCAATGTGTCCTTGTGAAGAATAACTTAGGTTTGCGCTCTATATTACAAAATCTTTTGAGCAAACTAAGAATCTTTGATTTCATAAACGACAGTAAAAATCACACTACTCTCTTCTGAGTTATTAGATGGTAAGAACTACTCTCTTGGGCTGCTCAAATTGAATTTGACTTATTGGATAGTATTCTAAGGCAAATCTCACCTAAACATTCACTTCCTACGTGGAAAAAGGTTGATGCTCAGTTATGTTGTATCGTTCACGCCACCATTCACCCATCTGTTTGCCATGCCTTCTGTACTAGCAAAACATGTCATGCAGTTTGATCATAGGGCAATGAACTCTTTATAACAATTCTCAGCAAATCCACTAGGTATGTGAAGATCTCTTGACCACGCTTAGTGTTTGAGATAGTTAAGAGAGTGAAAAGAAGATTTCTAATTTAGTGGGATACATTACTCCACTCTATGATCTCATATATATATATATAGGATTACAACATTTAAAACAACAACCACCAACTACTAACAACCACCAACCACCAACTACTAACTACTAACCACTAACCACTAACCACTAACCACTAACCACTAACTACTAACTAATAATAATTCTAACACTCCCCCTCAAGCTGGAGCATACAAATTGTATGTGCCAAGCTTGGAACAAATAAATTCAATTCGAGGTCCTCTTAAAGACTTTGTGAACACATCTGCAAGTTGATCATTGGACCCGACAAATTCAGTGCAAATTTCTTTAGACAACAATTTTTCACGAATAAAATAACAATCAAGTTCTATATGTTTGGTCCTTTCATGGAACTCCGGATTAGAGGCAATGTGGAGAGCTGCTTGATTGTCACAATACATCTTCATCTGTTGGATCTCACAAAATTTCAGTTCTTGAAGGAATTGTTTCACCCACACTAGTTCACAAGTGAGAGATGTCATTGCTCTATATTCAGCTTCAGCACTAGACCGGACCACTACATTTTGTTTCTTACTTTTCCAAGAAATAATATTGCCTCCAATGAGAACAGAATACCCAAATATTTGGGTACCCCCTTTATCTTCATACAACAGACCTTGTCCTGGAGCTTTTTTGAGATATTTTAGGATGTGAACGACAACATTCCAATAATCAGTACGCAGATTTTGCATAAATTGACTCAAAACTCCAACAGCAAAAGATAGGTTAGGTCTGGTAATGGTGAGATAAATGAGTTTCCCAACAAGTCTTCTATATCTCTCAGGATCAGAGAGCGGTTCACCTTGATCCGCCATTAATTTCTGATTTGGATCCATAGGGCTGTTTACTGGTCTACAATCAATCATGCCTATTTCTTTCAGGATATCTAAAGCATACTTTCTTTGGGAGACTACGATGCCTTCTTTTGATTGAGCCACTTTAATCCCTAGAAAGTATTTGAGACAACCAAGATCCTTAGTTTGGAAGTGATTGCATAAATGTTTCTTTAGCAAAGAAATTTTATCAGCATCATCCCCTGTAATGACTATATCATCTATATATACAATTAAATAAACACATTTTCCTGAAACAATATAATAAAAAACAGAATGATCTGCTTCACTTCGTTTTAATCCAAAACTTTGAACAATGTGACTAAACTTTCCAAACCAAGCACGTGGAGATTGTTTGAGACCATAGAGAGAACGATGTAACTTACAAACCAAATTAGACTCCCCCTGAGCAACAAAACTAGGAGGTTGCTCCATATAAATTTCCTCCTCAAGATCACCATACAAGAACGCATTCTTGATATCTAACTGATGAAGAGGCCAATGACGGATAACTGCCATAGCAAAGAAAAGTCGAACAGTAGTCATTTTGGCCACAGGAGAAAAAGTATCACTGTAGTCAAGGCCATAGTCTGAGTATAGCCTTTTATTACTAATCTAGCTTTGAGTCGATCAACTTCACCTTTTGGTCCAACTTTAATGGCATAAACCTAACGACAACCAACAGTCTTCTTCCCATGTGGAAGAGGAATTAAGTTCCATGTACCATTGTGCTCAAGAGCCTGCATTTCACAATCTGTGGAAAGTCAAAATCCATGGATTATTGACTCAGGTGCTTCTGATCACATGTCTGGTAATGCCTCTTTGTTCTCTTCTCTCTCATTTCCTAAAACTCCTCATCTCATAACCTTAGCCAACAGATCTAAAGTAGCCTCTAAAGGAATTGGTCAAGTCTCCATTTCTCCGTCTTTAAACTTAAAATTTGTTCTTTTTGTTCCTTCATGTCCCTTCAGTCTCATTTCCCTATGTCAATTAACCAAATTATTGAATTGTTCAGTAACCTTTAATGCCAGCTCTTTTGTTATACAGGAACGTGGTACGGGTCGACAGATTGGCGAAGGACATGAATATGGAGGTTTATACTACCTTGGGACTAAATCATCTGTATCTTGTGTTGCATCCTTGTCTCCAAAATTATTACACGAACGTTTAGGGCACCCTCACTTATCAAGATTAAAAAAAATGGTTCCTGAACTTCAGACTTCAAAATTTTGAATGTGAATCATGTCAACTAGGGAAACATACTAGGACCTCTTTTCCTAAACGTTCTGAATCTAGATGTGACTCTGTCTTTTCTCTTGTTCATTCTGATATTTTAGGTTCTAGTCGTGTCTCATCCTTTGGTTATAGATATTTTGTTACCTTCATTGATGAGTTTTCTAGGTGTACTTGGATGTTGATAATTGTGCTAGATTACTGGATTTCAACCTCAAATATTCTTGATATTCTTCGTGAGAGAACTTGGGTTCAACCATTTCAAATTTGGAAAAATTGACAATTTTGTCACGAAAACCGTGCAAAGAGTAGCAATTTTCCACTGTATGACCCATTCTCTTGCAATGAGTGCACTGAGGACGTCCTCTACCTCCACGTCCTCCTCTAGTGCCGTGACTTCCTCTTTCTCGGTTAGAAATCATAGCAGAAGATTCAACAAGTTCTTGATTATTTTATCCTTTGAGAGTTGGAACACGAAGCAGTCTTATAGTCAAACTTTCCATAGAAGGAACTTTTTGTCCAGTTAAAATTTGATCTCTAACATGATCAAATTCTGAATTCATAGCCCGGAGAGTCATAACCATATAGAATTTATCCAACTTTTGCTTTATCTCCTCTAACGAATCCACCTCTAAGAACATCTTTAATTCTTCAACTGTTGATTGAGCTTCAGCAATAAAGGTCATCATATCTTTATCCACTTGCTTCAGAGAGGCTAATCGATTAGCGGAATCATAGAGGCGTTGGATATCATTTGCGAAGATATTCTGAGCTTTTTTCCAGAAAGAGTTACATGTTTTGAAGGATCTGAGTGTTCAAAATATTTGGTTCTACTGATTGCCACAGTAGAGCACAGAGTTGATAATCAAGCTTTTTCCATTGTTGAGCCTGATCTTCTGGCATCTTACTTTCGTCTTCTTCTAGATGATCGTGAAACCCTTGTCCAAGGAACCAAAGTTCCACTAAAGAGGACCAAGACATGTAACTTTTTCCATTTAATTTTTCAGTTGTTATCATGGGAGTTCCAGAAAAGGAGGTTGTGGGCCCTGACGACATGTTTTAAATAATGTAGATGTAAGATGGAGACAATAGAACCTGTAAGAAAGAGAACACCCAAGATAGCCAGAAGGTCACTGGAAGGTGGTCGGAAAGTCGTCGGACGGCAGCAAAAAAGGTGACTGGACAGGGGACTGACGGTTGCCGAAAAGTGACCGGAAAGTGGTCGGACGGTGGCCGGAAAGTGGCCGGATGGTGGGTAGAAAATGGTCGGACGGTGGCCGGAGAATGGCCGGACGGTGACCGGAAAATGACTGGATGGTGACCCAAAAATGGTCGAATGGTGACTGGAAGTGGCCGGACGGTGGCCGGATGGTGGCCGGACAGGCAGAGCAGGACCAACCTGCTCTGATACCAAGTTAAGAGAGTGAAAAGAAGATTTCTAATTTAGTGGAATACATTACTCCACTCTATTGAAGCACTTGGTGGATTTGATGAAGACATAGATATAGCTTAGGTTGTGGGTGTGTAGATGATTAAGTTTTAAGTTTAAGCACTTAATCTCTTGATAGGTCATTATATTGTGTGATAAGCACCTTAAAATGTTGCATCTCATTGAAAATCATTTTTCTGCATGAAAAACTTACATTTAAGTATTAAAAGAATAAACTAAGTTTTTCAATCTGTTGAAAAGGATTTTCAATCTGTTAAAATCACTCAACATAATAAGTGGTCATACATAGTCGTATTTTCAATTGATTGATTTGCGGAATCAACAAGTTAAAATAACTCAATGAATTTTTCAGTCTAAGAGTTTTTCAGAAAATCAATCTGTTGAAATGAATTTTAATCTGTTGAAACAGAAAGACTATTTTTTAGTCTAAGAGTTTTTCGAAAATCAATCTGTTGAAATAATTTTTAATCTGTTAAAACAGAGAGGCTATTTTATTAACTAAGTGTTTGCAGGATTTCAATCTGTTGAAATAATTTTCAATCGATTGAAACAGAGAGCTGTCATTTTTCATAAAGTTGTTTCAATCCATTAAAAACTCGAATCAATCGATTGAATGGAGCTTTAAATGAAATCAATCGATTGAATCGATGTTTTAATCGATTGAAATGTATTCTGATCGATCATAGTTTCATTCTGATCGATCATAACTCTGATCTGATCGATCATACTTCAGCTTCTAATCGATCGAGTCTCTTCTAACCTGTTATACTTTCAAACTAATCGATCTTTTGACTCTCTCGAAACGAGTTTTTGACAGATGAAACGTTCTGATTCTTTGTTTTACTCTATATATACGTAATTGATCTATCTTTTGAAATATATACAACACACTACTTGAGAAAACTTGTGAAATCAATCTGTGAAACTTTCATATACGTGACTTTCTCTCGCATTCAAGAATCTTTTCATATCATAAGGTGCTTGTGATCGGAATTGTGGTCAATCAAAGAGAGAAAGTGTTGTTAGAATTTGTTCTCGACAATTAGAACTTCAAGTCCAGGTTTTTTCTTTCCATACTCTTTTGTAAAAGTGTGATTGTGCAGGTTGGATTGTGATCTGCACTTGGTACAGTAACTGGATTTGGTTACTGGGTGGTTTTCAAGATTCTATCTTGTGGGTTTGCAAGATAGTTCTTGGGGTAGATTGGTGAGTATCTACTGGTTGTAATTTTCACTTGGTATTAATGGAACTTGACTGGTTTGTCAAGAACTGGATGTAGTTCTGGATTAGAGTGAACCAGTATAAATTTGTGTGTTAAATTTCTTCTTTCATCTCTTTTATTTTCTGTCTATAAACTTGTTGTGTTTAAACCAAATTACCTTCGCAAAGATTGAATAAAGATAACTCATTCTTCCAAAAGAAAGTAAGTTTTGCGAAAAAGTTTTAAAGTTCAATTCACCCCCCCTCTTGAACTCAACCATTAATTCTTTCATCTATGATCTCATATATATATATATAGGATTACAACATTTAAAACAACAACCACCAACTACTAACAACCATCAACCACCAACTACTAACTACTAACCACTAACCACTAACCACTAACCACTAACCACTAACCACTAACTAATAATAATTCTAACAGAGATTAAGGATCCTCGAGCGACTTGTTTGGACTTGGTCTGTAGACTCCTTTGTTACTTTAATGAATTGCTTCTTCTTATTACCACTCTTGCAACAAAACTTGAAATCGCCAAAAGTTCTTCATGTCCCTAGCATTATATGATCTACCCACAAATGTTCATGATCATATCCTCACTACTCCAACAAAAGCTACCACAGACAGTATCTAGACGACTCTTTGTTGTGTTGTTGCCAAAGCCTCTTTCAAGTCTTAGAAGGTATGCATTGTTTACTTCTTTACAGACTAAGTTACTTGGTTTTGGGATGATACAAGATTTGTATCTCAATGATTCTAATTTCGGACAAGTTTGGAATTCTTGTTCTAAACATGCTTTTGACGATTATTATAGGCATGATGGGTTAAGAATAGTAAGCTTTTTGTACCTCATAGTTACTTGTGCAAAATGTTAGTTAAAGAAACTCATGGTGATCAATTAATGGATATTTAAGAGTTCAAAATACTTTAGATATGTTGCATGAGCATTTTTATTGGCCTAACATGAAACATGATGTGCAATTTGTTCGTAACAAGTGTGTTACATGTAAGCAAGCCAAATCTAAAGTCATACCTCATAATTTATATACTTCCTTTGTCTATTCCTAATCAACCTTGAATTGATATTTCAATAGAATTTATATTAGAATTACCTCGATCTCAAAGTGGAAAACACATCATTTTGTTGTTGTTGACAGGTTTAGTAAAATTGCACATTTCATTGTAGTTATACAACTAATGATGCAATACATATTGTTGATTTGCTTTTTAAAGAAATTGTTCACTCGCATGGATTACCAAAAACAATAGTAAGTGATATTGATATGAAATTCCTATGTCATTTTTGAGAACTTTTGTTTTCTAATGTTTGCACATCCTCAAATAGATGGGCAAACTAAAGTTTGTCAATAGGACACTTACTTCCTTGTTGTATGCTATCATTCAAAAGAATTTGAAACATTTGGAAAGATGTTTGCTACATGTTGAGTATGCTTATATATGCCAATAAATAGAAACCTCATGTAAGTTTTTTAGTGCAAATGTTAATCAAATTGAGTGTTTTTTCATTATGAGAGTTTCTCCTTTGTTCTTGGATTAAGAAATTATAGTGTTGGTTTTACCAACACATCCCAGTTAAGATCACCTTTTCTTGATAACTTTGATTCAACTGACAAGTCACGGTTTGGGTGAAGTTCCCTTTTCTATCCTTTACCTAATTTCAAGACCATCCGTTAAGTTAAGCATGTTCTAAATTCTTTTTCTAGTTGCACTAATAGTCGGGCTTCATCCCATTTTAATTCATTCAAATGTTTGGGGTCTTAGTCATATTTCCTCTACATTAGGGTCAAGATATTTTTGTTATTTTTATCAACATATTTTTTCCAATATACATGGTTATATTGAATGAAACATCGTTAAGAATTATTTTCTATTTGGAAGTAAAGAGTATAAGAATCAACAAAGGCTGGCTGGCATCGTGGCCACTCATTGGAATCATGCCACTAATTTTTGTTGCTTGATGCAACAGTCATATACTAATGTTATTACACTGACCTGATTAAGACCAGTGTGACCCATATGGAGAAGCTACCTTTTTATTCACTTCCCACATCTGTTGCGAAGCAGTGTTCTAGAATCTGAGTGGTGTTACAAATACTGTTACAGTTGTTATAGTATATCTGTTGTAATTGTTGTAATTGACAGCTTGCATTGATAGGTAGTTAAGGCAGTTAGTAACTACCTTTTCCGTGTAGTGTTTGGTTGTAGCTATAAAAGATAGCTGGCTGCAATCAATGCCGGGATCTTTTTTGAAAAAATCATTCTTACTTCTCTCTGTATTGTATCAATCATTTCTTGATAATAAATCCTCATAACTCTTTCTTTCATATAGTTCTCTGAATTTCCAAGAATTCTTCGAGTTTCTTAGTGAGATTCCTAGTTTTCTAATTGGTTCTATTAAGAACCATATCAATTGGTATCAGCTACGTTCGATCCGGTGGCTATTGCACTTTTCGATTTCCACAATGGCTGAAGCAACCCGTATGCAAGCAACGATTAGGGAGGCGGAGGATTGTTTGGAGAAATGCATTACAGAGAAATTAGAGTTACGACTAATGGAATTCGCAGATTCTATTCAACAATCTTTGGGTGAATCATTGAAGAAAACTATTGAGGATATTGTGCATCAAAAGGAAAGGCCTCTTCAGGGTTCTGACGAGGGTGTACATAATAACCATTCGCATTCAGTTGAAAAATCATCCACACATTATTCTTGTGTTACTAGGCTTCCAAGAATTGATTTCCCTCGATTCAATGGGGATAATGTGCAGTAGTGGTTATATCAATGTGAAACTTATTTTGCAATTGATAAAACACCTGGTGATATAAAAGTGAAATTAGTTGTGGTCTACTTCGAAGGCAAGGCATTACAGTGGCATCATGCTTAATTCAAATCCACTTGGCATCATGCATGGCCAATTTGGGATGAGTATGTACAATTGTCAATTGATAGATTCAGAGAAGTCTGTGATGATCCCATGGGAGAATTGATCAAATTGCGACAAACGGGGTTTGTTAGTGATTATCATGAAGCCTTTGATGCTATAATCACTCAGTTACATCTTTCAAAAGAATATACACTTAGCCGTTTTTTGGGAGGCCTAAGACAAGATATTCAGATGATGATCAGAATGTTTCAACCTAAATCTGTCATGAAAGCTTATACATTGGCTAAGCTGTATGAGTCTTCCAGTACGACAGGGAAGGGACCCAAACCACCACCAATAACCAAGTCTATATTGGGACCTACACCAAGCCAATTCAGTGATTCTAATTTGGCTACAACCAGAACAAAACTGTTGTCAGGTAAGAAATTGACTCCAGCCTATATCAATGAAAGACGGGCTAAGAACTTATGTTACTTTTGTGATGAGAAATATTCACCTGAGCACAGCCTAACTCACAAAAAGGTTCAGTTTCATGTGATTGAGATAGATGAGGAAGATTCAGAGGGGGATGGAAATGCTAATCAAGAGCAAAACGCAGTGTATAACAATACTCCACAAATTTCAATGAATGCCCTAACTGGTGTAGCTAATTTCAAAACAATGAGAGTTCCTGGGAGGTATAAGAAGAAGTCATTGCACATCCTAATTGATAGTGGTAGTACTCACAACTTTGTGGATGTTCAAGTAGCTAAAAAGCTGGGCTGCAAGATAGAAAAGGTTGACCCATTGTTGGTAACAATTACTGATGGTAGCAAACTACAGATTAACTCCATAATTAAGAATTTTGCATGGTCATTGCAACACAACAATTTTTCTTCTGACATGTTATTACTGCCACTGGGTTGTTGTGATATGGTGTTAGGAATAGAATGGTTGATTACACTCGGTGATATTACTTGAAATTTTGACAAGCTAACAATGGAGTTTATGGTCAAAGGAAAGTGACATGTTATAAAAGGATTACATACTATGGGAGTCAAAACTGAAAGCAATGAGGGAGAGATTGATGACAATGTGAAACATGTACATACATTACCAAGAGATGATTTTGATGATGATTCAAGTCAACAACATTCAAGACTCAAGCAAGCCCAAGATGATTCCTGAAGACTAGATAGTCTTAGAATACTGGATATGGAGGTACAAGTTGATGAAGTAGTATTATGCATAAACCTCCTAAGCACAAGTGTAAAAAAAATTTCGTAACATGACATTTTTCACTGTCATAATTAATTATAATGCATCAGAAATGAAAAAACGATTTTCTCTGTCATAATTGATTATATTAGTAACATAATCGATTATGACAGTTCAAATTTGAAAAATATCTGTTTTGAAGAATAAATATTTTTTAATACATCCTGATTTTTTCTCTACGAAAATATTAATGACCAACGACTATTTTCTGATGTTATTTTCCTATTTAAATGAGTTTTGATGAAAAATCAAAAAGACACAATTACAGAATTCGAAAATGCAATTTACATTCAATCAGTTTTGAGAAAAGAATTATGAGCAAGGCAACATAGCACTTTTAGGTTTTCTAAGAAAACTTTTCTATACTGCCTTTTGCGCTTTCATTGTTAATCACATTGTGTTCTTAGAGGTTATCATTCTACAGGCTTCTACAATTTGTTGTCTCCATTTCCAGGTGTGACTGTTCTTATTTTTATTACCTTCATTTGTGGATGATTGTTCTTATCTTACTCTTTCATCCTTTGTGGGTTTAAGAGGTTTAAGTTAATCAATTGTGTTATTCATCCTTTGATTTATTCAGAGGAGGTGTTCATCCCTAGCGTGATTCTAGGGAGGTATTTATCCTGTGTATTGGTGGCAAAGGAGGTGTTTTTCATCCCTAGTAGAATTTTAGGGAGGTGTTCATCCTTAGTGGAATTCTAAGGAGGTGTGTTCATCCTTTGATTTGTTTAGAGGAGGTGTTCATCCCTAGTGGGATTCTAGGGAGGTGTTCATCCTTAGTGGGTTTATAAGGAGGTGATTGTCTTTTGAATTAGTTTACTTTGTCCTGAGTTGATTGTGAGTTGATTGTAATTTGTGAACAGAATTTAAAAGATAGTGAATTAGGGTAACTCTTGTGTTAAGAGTTAACTGGAACTGGATGTAGGGTTGGCTATACCCAAACCAGTATAAATCACTGTGTGCTTTCTCTTTCCCTTATCTCTTTTTCACTGTATTACTCTCCTTACACCCCTTATTTTTATCTCTATCTCTCTCTATCTTGTTGATATTTTATCTCTCTGATTATATCACTTCCGCTTTATCTTTGTTCAATTTAATAATTAATATTGAATTAATAAATATTGGACATCTTAATTTGACATCTATTTTAATTTGTGCATCTATTCACTCCCCCTCTAGATGCCATTTTTCTAAAAAAAAAATGTCAGAAATAAACATATAGAGAAAGCACTATTGAATGGTGTGCATTCCATGATTCAAACTTGTCAACAGGAGGGAGTTCTACTTCAAAACCTAACTACTCATGCTGACCAAGTATCCATTAATGCAGACATCTTGCAACTTTTAGATACTTTTACTGATATTTTTGAAGAACCTAAACAACTACGACCTATGAGAGAAGGTCATAATCATCAAATTCCATTGTTACAAGGGGTTGATCCTGTCAATAAACAACCCTATAGATATGTTGGAAATCAGAAAAATATAATTGACAAGTTGTTAGGGTATAAGGGGAAAGAGAAGTTAAGAAGATAGTTAGCATATTAATAAGTTAGTTAATTGCATAAGGTGTTGTTTAAATATAAATAGGGTGTGAAGGATAGGAGAAGGGGGGAGATATTCTTTGTAAATTGAGCATTAGCTCTTTGTAAAAGGAGAAATCCTTTGTGAAGGGGAAACCCTTGGAGGAGAGTCTTCTCCTATTTCTTGTTCTTTTCAATCTATTCAATAAAGAAACTTTCTTTTCTTTTTCTGTTTAATTCTTGGTTCCTAACAATTGGTCCGACCTACGGATCCAAAATCAAGGAGCCATGGAGGGAAGAGTAGGAGTCCTTGGAAAGGTGGGCTGAACGATGGACCAGTGAACAGGAAAAAGTGAATACAGAGCTGAGAAATGCCATTCAAGAAATGAAAGATTTACTCAAGAATTTCAAGAAAAGTGACAGAGAATCTGAGAAGGGTGAAAATTCGGTACAAGGGGGGATAGGAGGACGATTGGAGCAAGAAGATTCTGAGGAAGAAGAAGTAGTGCAGAGACAGTGGGTGAAGAGGGTGGATCTACCCGTGTTTGAAGGAACCGACCCTGTGGGGTGGATTGGAAGGGCGGAAAATTTTTTTGAGATTCAAAAGATCAACCCAAGAGAGAAATTGCGTCTGGTTTTTATTAGCATGGAAGGGAATGCGAATCATTGGTTCAGATTTTGGAAACAAAAAACCAAGAATCTTTCTTGGGAAGAATTCACCGTGGCTTTGAATAGAAGGTTTGGAGGACAGGAACGAAGTACAATCTTTGAGAGATTGGCAGCCATTAAACAAGGAGGAAGTGTGGAAGAATATACTTAGGAATTTGAAATTTTAGTGTCTCAAATCCCAGCTATGGAGGAAGACCAACTTCGGGATATTTTTTGGCGGGACTAAGAACTGAAATTCGTAAACAAATCAGGCCTCACGACCCAAGGGATTTGTTAAGAGCTATGGAGGTAGCAAGAGATGTTGAAGATGTCATGAAAGAAACAAGTGGAGGAGGAGGAAATGTGTACCGAACAAAACTTCGGATTCCGTTATCAAGGAGGAACGAGCAAGATATCAAGAACCGAGACCTTTAAAGGATCTCGGTTCTTCCCAAGGAGTGCCCGAGTAATAACAATACGCTGGGAAGGGGACAGGGGATATTTCATGGGGGTCCAAGGTAGGAAATACTTCTATAGGGAGGTCGGAACAAGAGGAGTGAAGAATCTGCCATATCCCGAATATATACGAAGAAGGGAGGAAGGAAGGTGTTTTCATTGTGGGGGCCCTTTCGAGTCCGAGTCATAGGTGCCCGAAAAAAATTTAAGAGTAATCATCATTGCGGAAGAGGAAGAAGAAGAGGGTCCTGGAGAGGAAGAAGAGGACGAAGAAAAACTAGAGATGGAACATAAAAGGATGGAGCTTTCTTTGTTTTCAGCAGGAGGGTTAACACCAACAAACACCATGAAACTGTCGGGGTGGATTAAAGGGAGAAAGGTGCTGATCCTGATTGATAGTGGGGCTAGTCACAATTTTGTTGCTTCAAGTTTAGTGGCGGAACTAGGTCTCGCAAGTGGAAGAGACGAGGCCTTATTGTGTGAAACTTGGGGATGGGCAAAAGAAGTTAACTCTGTGGGTGTCTGCAAGGATATTAAAGTGAGCCTAAGTAATTATGAAGTGCAGGAAACCTTTTTCCTTTTTGAGCTAGGTGGAGTAGACTTGATATTGGGGATAGCTTGGTTGGCAACTTTGGGAGAAGTAAAAGTTAATTGGAAATCGTTAACCATGAATTTTGAGTGGGAAGGACAACAAGTTGAGATAAGAGGTGACCCTACCCTTACCAAAAAATTGATTTCTCCGTAGTGCTTTGATAAAGGAGACAGATATAGAGGCCATAACTATACTCGGGAAATGGCAGCAGTGGGGCCAGCGAGTAAAAGGGAGAAACAGTTTTAACCACTCGGACGGACAAATGAGTTGGAGGGTATTTTAGAAGAATTCGAGTGGGTTATTTCGGGATGTTTCGGGCTTCCTCCCCAACGACCAGTAGACCATAGAATCCCCATTAAAGAAGGTGAAAATACGTCAATGTTAGACCTTATAGGTACCCACATTTTTTAAAGGCTGAAATAGAAAGACAAGTGGCGAGAGATGTTGAAGATGGGTATCATTAGGCCCGATGAATGACCCATTCTCCAGCCCAGTGATATTAGTAAAAAAAAAGGATGGAAGTTGGAGATTTTGTATTGACTATAGGGCTCTCAATAAGGCCACGGTTGCAGATAAATTCCCCATTCCAGTAATTGAGGAATTAATTGATGATGATCATGGTAATAAGAATGAGTAATGGGATCAAGTTTCTACTATACAACCTTGAGGACAAGGTTGATTTTTAGGCGGGGTGTATTGTTAGGGTATAAGGGGAAAGAGAAGTTAAGAAGATAGTTAGCATATTAATAAGTTAGTTAATTGCATAAGGTGTTGTTTAAATATAAATAGGGTGTGAAGGATAGGAGAAGGGGGGAGATATTCTTTGTAAATTGAGCATTAGCTCTTTGTAAAAGGAGAAATCCTTTGTGAAGGGGAAACCCTTGGAGGAGAGTCTTCTCCTATTTCTTGTTCTTTTCAATCTATTCAATAAAGAAACTTTCTTTTCTTTTTCTGTTTAATTCTTGGTTCCTAACACAAGTTAGTTCAAGAAATGATGCATTCTGGTTTGATACAAAACAGTAGTAGTCCTTTTGCCAATCCTGTAGTACTGGTTGCTTAAAAAGATGGAACTTGGAGGCTATGTGTTAATTATAGGGAATTAAATAAAGGATCAGTGAAAGATAGGTTTCCAATTCCCTTAGTTGAAGACTTAATGGATGAGTTGCATGGTTCAACAATTTTTTCTAAGATTGATCTTAGAGCTGGATACCATCAAGTCAGAATGGATCCAAAGGACATTCATAAAACTGCTTTCAAGACTCACAATGGACATTTTGAATATATTGTTATGCCCTTTGGCCTTACCAATGCACCAGTCACATTTCAAGACCTTATGAATTTTGTATTCAGGAGTTTTATCAGAAAGTTTCTATTAGTTTTCTTTGATGACATCTTGATATATAGCAAAAGTTTGGCTAATCATATTCAACATCTCATGGAAGTTTTTCTGATTATGAGGTAGAATAAATTGAATGCTAAGAGATGTAAATGCTACTTTGGGGTGGATAGAGTAGAATATTTGGGGCATTTTATCTCAAGCCAAGAAGTTTCAACTGATCCATTGAAAATTAAATCAATTACTGATTGGCCACTTCCGCAAAATGTCAAGCGACTGAGGGGTTTGCCTAGGGCTCACTGGCTACTATAAAAGATTTGTGAAGAATTATGGTAGCATAGCCAAACCATTAACTGAATTACTTAAAAAAGACAATTTTAGTTGGACATGCCAAGATAAAGATGCTTTTCAATTGCTGAAAAATGCTATGACTGAAGCTCCAGTATTAGCATTACCAAGTTTTGATAAAACCTTTGTAGTGGAGGTTGATGCTTCAGGTTATGGCATAGGTGTTGTTCTTATGCAAGATCATCATCCACTTGCTTTTATAAGCAGAAACTTGAACCAGCAACAGCAATCCCTATCCACCTATGAGAAAGAATTAATGGTTGTGATGTTTGCAGTACAGAAATGGAGACACTATTTACTCAACAAACATTTCATCAAGACTGATCATAGAAGTCTTAAATATATTCTAGATCAGAGGTTATCTACTGCATTCCAGCAGAAATGGCTAGTGAAATTGATGGAATTTGATTTCTCCATTGAACATAGAGAAGGCAAAGATAATGTAGTTGCTGATGCCCTCTCAAGGCTAGAATATGGAGACTGCTATACTCTAGTCACAAATAATCTGATCTAATTAATACGATAAAAAATTCTTGCACTCAAGACACAAAACTACAAAAATTAATATAGCAATGGCAGGAGAATAAGAATTCACATAGACATCATCAGTGGAATGGTACTGATCTCAGGAGAAAAGGAAAGCTAGTGGTGGGCAGAGACTTACAACTGAGAAATGACCTAATTCAATGGATGCACAACTCTGCAATGGGAGGTCATTCTGGTAGACACATCTCAATGGATTTTATTGATGGTCTACCAATTTCGAAAGGGAAGCGGGTCATCTTAGTGGTAGTTGGCCGATTGAGTAAGGCAACACATTTTATGACATTGTCCCATCCCTATACAGCTCAATCAGTTGCTCAAACTTTTATAGATCAGGTGTTCAAGTTGCATGGATATCCTAAATCTAAAACCAGTGATAGAGATCCTGTGTTTGTTAGCAAATTTTGGCAGGAACTCATGACTTTACAAGGAGTCCATCTACAATTATCTACTGCCTATCACCCTCAAACTGATGGACAAACTGAAGTTGTTAATAAATGTCTTGAAACTTACTTGAGATGTATGTGTAGTGACACTCCTTCTCATTGGGTTCAGTGGCTGCCTCTTGCTGAGTGGTGGTATAACACCACATTTCACACAGCCATCAATGCTACTCCCTATGAAATAGTATATGGACAACCACCTCCTACTTATCTTCCCTATCTTCCTAGTGAATCAAAAATTGACTTAGTAGACAGAAGTCCTACTAAGAGGGAAGAGATGTTCGAACTGCTGAAGTTCCATTTAAGAAGGGCACAAGAAAGAATGAAACAAATTGCAGATAAACACAGAACTGATAGACAGTTTGAAATTGGAGATTTAGTCTATCTAAAGTTACATTCTTACAGGCAAGTCTCAGTTGCAGAAAGGGGAAATGAAAAACTAGCTCCAAAGTATTTTGGCCCATTCCCAGTGGTAGACAAAATAGGAGCAGTTGCTTATAAACTAAAGTTGCCCACAAGTTCAAAAATACATGATATTTTTCATGTATCTCAATTGAAGAAACATGTTGGACCAGCAATTACTTCATCTATTCTACCTACTACTTCAAATAATGTTTTTGGTGCTAAAGAACCTAAAGCCATTTTGGACCACACTTTTGTCAAGAGGAAAGGACAAGCAGCCACAAAAGTCTTAGTTAAGTGGAGAGATCAAGCAGTATAAGACTCGACATGGGAATTTTATTATGACTTGCTGAAGAAATATCCAGAGTTCCATCCTTGAGGACAAGGATTTTTTGAAGGAGAGGGAAATGTTATAGTTGTTATAGTATATTTGTTGTAATTGTTGTAACTGACAGCTGGCAATGACTGGCATTGATAGGTAGTTAAGGCAATTAGTAACTACCTTTTCAGCTTAGTGTTTGGTTGTAGCTATAAAAGATAGCTGGCTGCAACCAATGCGGGGATCTTTTTTGAATAAATCATTCTTTCTTCTCTCTGTATTGTATCAAACATTTCTTGATAATAAATCCTCAAAACTCTTTTTTTCATAGAGTTCTCTGAATTTCTAAGAATTCTTCGAGTTTCTTAGTGAGATTCCTAGTTTTCTAATTGGTTCTATTAAGAACCATATCAAATACCTTCTAATTCCATTCATATTTTTATATGTAAATAATGATTTGCTTTTACAACACAATTTTTTAGATGTTTTTCATTTTTGGTTGTGAACCTTAATACATTATTTGATTTCAATTAGTAATTAAAAAAGTCAGTTTCTGATTCAATATAGATTAATATTTTCACGCCCATGCAAAATTTATCTAATTTGAAATCATCATTATATGCATTTGTCGAAAATATTGAAATTTGAAAAACATATAGATGATAAAACTTGAAAAAAGAGCTTGCAGACATGTGATTGTTAATATACTTTTACTTTTGCAAAAAGGTAGATAAATCATAAACTTAAAGCACATGTAACTGGTTTCAGTCATCAGAAAAAGGCTGAAAGGCACCTGTCCCAGTTGTGGCAAACTCCAAGTGTAAAGGTTGTATGTAACGCCAGACAATCTGATAGTCCGCGAAGACTGACCTAAATCTGAATTAAGTTTAGCCGATGTAACCTGCAAATAACAATATCCAGTTCAAAATCTATTAAGAAATTGATCAGATATGTCCATAAGGAATAACTTTTGTTAGATATTCAAGGAAATTTTTGGTATTACAGAATAAACAAGGGAAAGTTGAGCTAAAAGGAGACTAAGATATCTCCATAGCCGAAAAGGCAAAATGAATCATAAAACAACCTCAATGGAATACGTGACCTTCGATTAATATATAAAGCTTGCGAAACAAGGGTATAAAAGTATAAAGATATGATTTCACAACGTTACTAAAGCTTCTCAAAATGCCAGTAACTATGGGTAACAGTAACAATTTACTTCTAACAAAACCGAGCAGTATAACCTGGACAAGGAAAGGTATGCTAAGTGTAATTTCCTCTCTAAATGATTATCACAAAAGAATTATCCATCTTAAAGTTTCCCTCCTGTCCACTGAAAGGAATAAGACAAGGAGTTTTGTTGGCCAAACAAATATCAAAACAACAACATAATAATGCAAAATTTATGTACTGCGATTTATAATCCAATCCCAACACCATCTACTGACAAAATTAAGCACCCTTAACCTATAAAAGAAAAACAAGTAAATTCCTAAGAATGTTTAATATTCTGATCCTCACCACTTATTCCTGGGCCTCTAAGATATTTTCCTCATTACCTATCATCAAGATTACAGAAGAGAAAAAAATATTAAAGCCAATGTATCACATAAATGTAAATAGGTTTACAAAGAAAGCTCCACGATTTCCTTTGCAGACATAAGAACTTAATATTGATGCATAATGATTTATCTGTATAAAAATGAAATTGTATATATTGTGAACAAGATTGTCATATGTAGTGAATGAAAAAACCTGCAAAGAAGCCCCACCAAGTTCAACTATTCCAGTTGTTTCCTGGGGCTCACGTCCCAATTTTCCAAGAGCATAATTTACTGCAACCCAAGAAGAGATGCCTTGCTCTTCCCCTACGTTTAGATTATAAACTTCATCATTGACATAAAAAACTTCATTTCTATCAAAATCCGTAGTAAGAGATATAAAATCAGTAAAACTATTTTATCAGAACACTTCATAAGAAAGAGGAGTGATAAGTCACTGTTTTATATAATTTCTAAGATAGCATTGTGTGTCATGAATTTTGGTGGGTGTTCTGCATCAGCTTGTGGCTGTTTACTTTCTGGTTCATACTGTTTCTAGTTTACTTTCCAGAGAACTAGAAGCCCATCTCCAACACTAAAAAACCACTTTTTTTATATATATATGCACCAAAGCACAAAGTAAAGACAACAGCTCGAGACATGAACTGCTAAGAATAACAACTATCAACAGTCTCGTGATAACTCCCATACCACCAACAACTAGTCACAGCCAAATTCAAATTTTACCAAGCACAAATCAACAAACTCGCCATACATATCATACATGATAATTTGTAATTCAAGTAACCACACTATCAGTGCATTCTAATTAAATTCTTCACTTGATTTTAAAGAAACAATTGCTCTATTTTCAGCCACTCTCAGGACCAAATCCCGCATCTTTTAAGGTCTAGATAACTGTATCACAACCACAATTGCAGCTGCATTTGCTCATAAATATTTTGCATAATCATTGATTGCAATAATATCTACAAGACTATAATCACATTCCATAACACTTCATTACATGCATCATGTTGAATATAGGGAAAAACTGTATAGGGTTAATTTCCCTTATGTTCAACATGGTATCAGAGCCAAAGCCTAACATCTTTCCGGTTATTGTCATGGGCCAAAAGTTGTCCTTTAGTTGGGTCAAAAGTACCCTTTGCCTGGTCCGGCGGGCTTCGTTGGAGGGGGTGTGTTGAAAGTCCCACATCGCCTACCTCATATCATTTGGTATGGTTTAAATACATGTTAGGCTACTCCACATATTGCCAATTGGTTTTATGTTGGAACCTTAACACATCACATAAACATTCATGTTGAGATATGTTGTTTATGTATCTTTTAGTATTCTTTTTCAATGTTCCTTAGACTAGGGTTAAGGGTTTGGGCTGAGGCCCATATCCTCTCTATTGTACCATTTTTTCTATAAATACAATATATTAGTGTCTTTGGTTACTTCATAAAACCCTAAATAAGTTTTCTCAAGTTGGTATCAGAGCGGATAAGATCCCACACTGATTTTCGGTTGCCTTTGTCAACTCCAACCGTCGTTAGCCGCCGTCTATCATCGTCACCGCCGGCCACCATCTCCGTTTGGACTTGCGAAGGAGGCGTTTTGCACGCCTCGAGGAGCGCAACTCACCCCTGCAAGTCGCTCCTCTGTCAATTGCCCCATGTGCGGTCATCCCAGTGAGCCCTCTCAGGGGTGTGTGTCCCACGCACCACCTTCCAGTGATTGGAATCAAGGCCGACCATCTCTGTTTGACTCGCCAGCGTCCTCCGAGTCTAGTGGTGCCCTTATTTTTCTTGTTTGAGAAATGCGTGTGAAAAGTCCCATGGGTGACCCTATTCGTTGGCTTTATTCATCTTTTCTGGTCCAGATGGCCTCATCCTCTGTCTTCATCTTCTCTGTTACTCCTACCATAACTAGTGTCAGGCTCAACTAGAAAAATTACTTATCATGGTCTATTTCAATTAAGTTGTGGTTTCTCGGTCAAGGGCATCATGACCATTTGGAGAAGGATGTAGAATCTATTTTCGCTGCAAAAAGGTCTCCATGAGAAAATAGACTTCCAACTTTGTGCAATCTTATGGCAATCTTTAGAATCGGATGTTCTTGAGTTTCTCAGATCATTCAAAACTTGTTCTTCTTTTTGGAAAAAGACTCAAGACATTTTTGCTAATGATATTCAACGTCTCTTTGATGCAACTCAAAAAGTGACATCACTTAAGCAGACCAATCACGACATGATGGCTCATATCGCAAAAGCTAGGGTTGTTGTGGAAGAATTAAAAAAGTTTCTTGTGGCAAATACCTTAGAGGAGTTAACACCAAACTCGATAAGCTATATATGCTTCTAATTTTGAGAAGTCGACATGCTAACTTTGATCACGTGCGTGATCAAATCCTAGCTGGCGATCATGTTCCATCAATGGATAATCTTCTCACTAGGTTGATTCGGGTTCCTAATCTCATGGTTGATGAGAATCAGGTAGAGATTGTTGAAACTTCTGCTATGGTTGCCCCTCGGGGTCGAGGGGGAGGACGCAACAATCGAGGTGGACGTGGTAGTTCGAAAGTTCGTCCTCAATGCACCCATTGTAAGAGGATGGGACACGCAGAAAAATTATTATTCCTTGCATGGCTTTCCGAATAAGACTGCCCATGCATCTAAATCGGAGAAGCCAGATATGAAGGTTTCTGATAAGGAGTATCAGGAGTTTTTGAAGTTCAAATTGAAAAATTTAACC
Source organism: Sphenostylis stenocarpa (assembly GCA_963425845.1). Taxonomy (NCBI): domain Eukaryota; kingdom Viridiplantae; phylum Streptophyta; class Magnoliopsida; order Fabales; family Fabaceae; genus Sphenostylis; species Sphenostylis stenocarpa. The sequence continues at coordinate 53,811,221 of OY731403.1, forward strand.
GTTAGGGTCAATCCCCTTTAGTTCCAAGTGTTTCAACAGTATGCATTTCTCAATCTGTGGAAGGTCAGAACCCATTTGATGATATTGAGTCTGATGATGAATGGATAATAAAAGATGGTGATAATGTTGGGATTGAGCCAGTTCAAGGTGAAGGTGATGAGGAAAATGTTGACATAGCTGAACTAAGTTCAGTTGATCCTACTCTAGAGCCAATTGATCTTGATAATATAGTGTTTGATGTCAATGTTGATGATGCACTCTTATCGTCCGAGGAAGAGGTTGATGGTGATGGAGAATATGATGACGAAGATGAAAAAGATGATGATGTTGGAGATGATATAATTGGAGGATTGGAGCCAGAAAGTTGAAGTTATTTATGTTTTGGTGATTTGTATTAACTTATGTATTTGGTGTAATTTGAACTTATATAACAATCATGTTTGTTGAACTAAGTTATTTTAGAATTATTGAACTATTTTTTTATTTTCATTAATTGTGATGATGCAATTCTGAATTTATATGGTATTATATAGAATTTTTCATATGAAGTAGATTCTTACGAGTCTACGAGTCGAGTTTACGAGTCGAGTCTACAAAGCTCTCACGAGTCAACGTAGACTCTCGAGTCTACGAAGTTCTCACGAGTCAACGTAGACTTGATAACCTTGAAAGTTATGCATGCCCATAAAACACACATTCTAGAGTTCAATATTAATGCATTGATAGTATTAAGAATTTTACACCAAATAGAAATGCTACTTATAAATGATGCAGCCTTTCCGAATTTTACACTATTTAAGAATGTTAGTTAAGTTTATTTAATGTTATTGATTCATAAAATAAAGAGATACATTAGTTAAAATTGGTTTATATTTAAGTCTACTAAACATGATTATTTTTTTCTTATATTTAACACCATAGGAATTATATATTACAAAAGACAACAAACTCACCGTACACAGCAATTTGTGATCAAAGTATATACTATAAAAGTCAAATATTAATGTGTGATTGAATAACACTGGAACTACATTGTTAGTGCATTCTAACTAAATTATTAACTTTTTTTGTTCATGAACATGGTCGATTAGTATCCCAAGGTTCTTTGTTTTGCCACACTCTGGTCAATGATTGTTTCTGTCAAGGAACGAACTCAGGCATTCCGAACAATTCGATCTAGGAATCCCAAGGCTCTTAGGTTTTGCTTCATATTTGGCTAATGATTATTTTGGTCAAAGAACAAACTCGGGCATGAGGAACAACTCCAACTTGGGATTTGTACATTAATAACCACTTCTACCCAACTCCTTGGTTTAACTAAAATCTTAACTTAATTTAAAAGAAACATTAAGTATGTATTTTCTCAAATAAATGTAACCAAACCCAAACTAACCTGAAACGACGCGTGCCCATTCATCCTTGAACAGGAAGCCAGACACCCTCAAGGCCTGTCTGCAACATTCCAGAACCTTCTCTGCTTCCTCGGCGCCGAGCTCCTCGAGCTCTTCGGAGACCGCGAGTCGCACGACGGCATTCCCCCACTCCTGGCGGGGCACCCTACCCTTGGCGAACCGGACGAGCTCGGCGACGGCGCGACGGAGTGCGTCGGGCGGGGCGGCGAAACCGGGGACGGCGGCAGCGGAGTGGGCAGCAGCGAGGAGACCCATGCCGGGGCCGAGGAAGTGGAAAATGGAGAGGCGGAGGGCGTGGGGGCCTGCGCGGAGGGCGAGGGCAAAGGAGGCGGGGCGGGAGTCGGTGAATTTGGGGGAAGAGTGGATTTGGAGGGCGGTGAAGAAGATGTAGAAGAGGAAGGGGGCGGTGAAGAAGAGGAAGGCGAAGAGGAAGAGGAGGCATTTGGCTGCATGGGGTTTGTGGGGATTTGGATTTGGGTGAGTCGAAGAAGAAGTATAAAGGGAGATCATGCGAGGGTGCACCTGGGTACGGTGGGGTGGAATGTAGGAAGGAGAAGAAGAGGAGGAGGAGAGAGAATAAGGAGAAGAAGGTCGAGGGCTTTTTGGGAAATTCATTGATGGTGGTTGTTCGGAGAAAAGGGTGGCGCTTTGGAATTGGTTGCAGTGCGGTGTGGGGAACGAACTACAACGCAATACGAGAGTTGTCTAAGGTGGTTGAGAAGAGAGAGAAGTTTTGAGCTTCAAGAAGAAGGGTAGGGTGATTGAAGAGTAACAACTCTTAGACCGATACTATTTTAATATTATAACAAATAGAAATAAATTTAGATGTTAACGGACACTCAAGAATTTATAATTTTTTTTATCTAGTTTCTAATTTATTTTCCTTAATTTTATTTTTAGTTTTAAAATCTTTACAGTTGTATATGGATTTTTAAAAAAATAATTATATTTTACCTTAATGATTATAATAACTCTATTGGACAATTTTTAAACTATTAAAAAAATTTAAAAATTTGATTATATATATATATATATATATATATATATATATATATATATATATATTTTGGTGTTGTATAATATCACTGACATCATATTTTTATAGTAAAATTATTATTAATGTGACTCATCATTTAGATTTGAGACTCATGTACTCGAAAAATATATCAAAACTATAGATATTTTTGTAATGGATTGATACTCCTAGATGGTATATAGTAATCAAAAAATTTAATCATTAATAATCACGAAAATTTTCAATTTTTTTTAATATTTTACTTTTTAAAAAAAAAAAAAAAACAACATCGATCAATTACATCTTATCCTAATTTTCACCTTCACTAAGTCGTCACTAAATCATTCTTTCAATATCCACACTCAATTCCAGGCTTCGTTCATGCAATCCCCTCCTCTCATCTTAGTCTCAACCACACATCTCACTCACACATCTTGTAACGTCATTTTTATTTTCTTCTAATTTATTTAATTTTTCAAAAATGAGAATAATTTTGTTTTTACAATATTATTTCTTTATGACAACGAACTTTAAAACTGATCATGCGTTAATGAATATATATAGAAGATGTGTCGAACATATTCATACATATACATTCATAATCATAATACATTGTTTTTCAAAATAACTAATCGAATAAGGATCATACTATAATTACATAAAGTTTGTACCCTTAAACGATTAGAACTTAATTTTAAATTTATACATATCAAAATAAAGCAAATCCTAATCAGAGCAGGTACCCAAATTTCCTAACTTTCTTATACAAGATCATACCCCTCCCGGAGGGCAGCATTCTTCCATACATATGTATGATACTCAATCAAACTGTGGTTCCTCCACCACAATTGTTCCATCATTACCTGAAATATAACAGTAAGGATGAGTTTCATTTTCTCATCACTCCAGAACACTAAACCGAAAATTTTTCCAACCTCCACAATCTAAAACCATATGTAATATTTATAGTCAAACATTTCATTTTTACAATAAAGTATCCCACACAGAAATTTCAAACAATTTCCACAAATCACATTACTCAAACTAAAAACACACAATACATGTTAGTGTTTTATTCGTTCATTTTTGCCACATTTGAAATGCTCATGCACCTAGGATACACTATCAATCCCATCTTTCAATCCATGAAAGGATCACACATAAGTACACACAACTCTCATAAGCATAACAAAATTACACACGAGCATAAATGGCTCACAGAAGTATAGATAGTTGTTGGTTGATCTGCGCATCACAGATACAATGCTTACGCATAACAATCCCTTGGCAAAAAGGCAAAGTCAAAGAGGCAAGTCGGGAGTATAGAGCGTGGTCAAACTATGCACTCTATATTTCCCCAAGATCACTCTGATCTTCTCTTATCTCCTAAGCCTCTGGTGTATCTTCGTACCATCCACACACATATCTCATCATTGAGTGACACCACCAACTCTTTAACAACAATATATTTGGTAGGAACAAACTCTACATCATATAGACTATATCACTATAGACATAATACCCTATTTTTAGATGACCAACATCTCTGACTTAGACTCAGCACATAGCACAAACATCTTATTGAGCTTTATTTATTTTTCATCAATTTCAAAAATTTGACAGAATCTCCTTTGTAATTTGAATGTTTCCCAATTTACAAATACATTCAAATAAAATTCATATAACACATTTTCCTGCATCAACACAAGAACAATATAAATTTGTCAAGGGTCGGACACTCTCGAACTCAGTACACATTGCGATCCATCAAATTCTTTTTTTTTTAACTCTTGTTATTCTAATCTTATGTCCCAAAATGTCTCATTACACTATCATTCTCACATCATACATACTCATAAAATAAATAATAAGTCCAGAACTAAAGTTTTGTTTACACTTCTCTAGGAAGAAAAATCTATCATAAGCATTAGAAAAGTGTAACTTTGGAAAAATTCTTTGCCATCTAAACTAACTCCAAATTCTATGAAATTTTCCAGTCCAAAATACATATATTCTAGAATTATAATAAAAATTATAATTCAAAATTTAAAGATTTCTAAGTCATTCAAAACTTTCCTCCATTTTCATACGTTTTGAAGATTTCATTATCAGGGCATTACTCAAAGATATATTTTTATAAAATAAAATAATGGTCATAAAATTATGAAAATAAATATACTTAACATATACCTACAATCACAACTATAATAAAAATTTCATCTAAAAAAACTTCAATTTCGATTTTATATGATTTTTTCAAAGTTGTTGAGCGAACATAACAATTTTGTTTCACCCAACTCAAAACATATTTACTTCCAAGATTTTTCATCAAAAATCAAATGGTCAGAAAATTTTGAAATAAATCACACACGAACTAAACATATAAAGGAACATTTAATCAAAATTTCAGAATTAAATACCAAGTAAATATTTTTACATAATTTCCCAAAGATTCTATTCACATGCAGATTTTTGTTCAATAACATCTCTCAACACATATTTCATCATCTTCCTCTAGAAAAATCCAATTTAATTGATTTTTATGGCTAACTCTAGGTTTTAACATCCAAGGAATCCATTTCTAACCTCTAAAATATGAAAGGAGCATTGTAGAGTATCTAAATATACTAGAATAGCCATACGAAATTTTTATAAAATATTCTAATTTGATTCCAATTCATGTAGAAGTGAGATAAATGATGGTTTAGCCTAGGGTTGATGACAAGAAGACTCTCTTTACCTCAAATGAAGCTTTCAAACAAGAAAATGGAGATCCTTAGTTCAAGAAAAGTTTGTCTCCTATAAGCATCAAAATGACCATATGTTTGAGATTAAGAAGATTTTAGGAGATAATATTGAAATCCAATGCTTTAATTTCATGGATCTTACTCTTAATTGCAAAAAGGATGAACCAAGATGGTGTGGGCAAGCAAAACCAAGCTTTTGTTCTTCTTCCCGTGCTCCCAAAATGGCTTCGTAAGTGAGAAAGAAAATTGGTCTTTCTCTTCTTTAAATTTGACTTCCTTTCCAAAATTACCCTCACTTACTTTTGCATTTACCAATTAAATTTTTTTATCAATGGAAAATTATATTACTAATTTTGCTTAATGATATTACTCTTATTATTATTATTATTTCATTTTAAACTAAATTCTAAATTTATCTATTTCACTCTATTACAAATTTCATAATATATATATTATTTATTAATGTATTTAAAAATTATCAAGTCTTAAAATAACTCATAATACCATTTTATTAAAGTTACTCGACAAAATATTTTATTATATTAATAAAATATTTTTGGGAAATACTCGGATGTCTCACATCTTTTTGCTCTCCACTCAAACACTCATTCTCCAAATCTTCACCCTGCGCCACCCTCCGCTTCGTCCTCCATTCCAGGTGTCGCCCACCATCGAAGCCCAACAGCCCTTCATCGAGCCTCCCTCGCCCCAGCTCCCATCTCAACAGCTTTCCCTAGCCAGTCATTCACCCTTACGGGCATCATATCGCCGCTCGTACCCTCCGCGGTTGTGCCACCATTGGTCGTCTTTATAAGCCATAACCGTGCCTCCCTCCCCCCGACCATCAGGGGTGTCATGAGCCATTTCCTAGCCCTAATCACAAGTCGTCGCGACGAACCAACAGCCTCGACTGCGGATCCTTCCCAGTCGTGGCGCCCCTACCGTGAGTGGCGTCCTCAGAGCAGTGCCATCCCCTAATCTAAGGTGAGCCCGTGAGCCAACTTCCCTCGCTTGCTTTATTTTCTCTTTCTACTTTATTATGATCTGGTATTGCATTTTCCATTGAGGGTTGATGGTTTAGTTTTGTTAATTTTGACTCTACTTGATGTTGTTGCTTCTGAATGGGGCCTGTCGAATGGTAGTTAGTGGTTCTGGTTTGGTTGTCTTCGTATGAGTGGGGACAAGGATTGCTAGGTGATTTCATATTGTTATGCTTGGATTTTTATATGTTGGTTGATTCTTTTGAGTGGATTAGTTTAAATGGGGGTTGTTAATTCTTCTTGTAGTTTGGACATTTTATTTGTTGAGTCCCCAGGTGTGAATATTTGGAATTTTTATTTTGAACTGTCAGCCTGTGTTTCATTCTAGTGGTTATTGCTTTTTTATTTTGGTTCCTTGTTCACGTTGTTGTGTTGTGTAATCTAATGCAAAACTTTTTTTATTGGATTATTGGAAATTGATATGTGGACTGTGTTGATTTGATTTGTACATGGACAGGATTTTGATTTGCATTGTAATGTCTGGACTATTAAGGACCCTGATCATAGGGCTTATGTTAGTTTTCTGCTGTTAAAAACATCCCTCATAGTTTAAAAATCTACATGTCATTCCCATATCTAAAAGAAAGGTCTTGTACTTGTGACAATTATACCTGCTCATCTGAACTTCTATATTTATTTATGTTGTTTTTTATTATATAGGCTACTTTGCTTACTTGCTGCAATTTCAAAACTTCACTAATAGTTTTTAGGTAATTTTTCTTCTTATTATGATTATTATTTATGGGATTGTTATTTATACATATTCTAATTATTATCCATTTCTTTTTAATACAGCTTATCAAGTTCGTGCGTGTTGTAAAGATCTTCAAGCATCTTTAGTTTCACCTCCTTGTGTTTCTAGTTGTAATTTTGCTACTATCGTCAATACAGTTTTCTATGTTTATATTGAAATTTAATGTGTAAAAAAGTATACAATGGTTGAGGTTTTGTGTTGACCAATATTTGTACTTTTATTTTGATGAATATTTGTAATATTATTTTAATAATTATTTCAAATTGTGGTATTGCGATAAATTTTATATAACGTATCATATATGTTCATAATTTATATCTTTCTCATGTTAGGTTTATAATTATCTTAAAAGTTGTATATAATAAAATAAAAAACTAAAATTAGTAATCAATATATAGATGAATTTCATATTTTCAATTCGATCACTGATTCGATCACTAATTCAATCACTGATTCAGTCATTGAATTCGGTCACTGAAATCAGCGACCAAAGAAAGTGTGACCGATTCAAGTTGGTCACTCTTTCAGTCACTTTTTTCGTTAGTGATCGATTTTGCTCATTTAGTAACTGAATTTTTAGTCACTATTTACGGTTTTTCTTATAGTGGGACTTGACTCACAATCCGCTAAGGAAATAGTTAGCTCACTCACACCACGATACCAACAAGAAAACATGGGACTGACTGTAGGAAGACCTTTGTATGTAGATCCAAGCCACCATGACTGGTAGGAGACAAATATAGAGATCTTTTAGGGAAAGTCTGAAAACTTAATCCTAGACTTTTTTATAGAACAATATAGAGATCTCTAAAGCATTTCCAGAGTCTTATGGTTTTTTTTTAGACATTCTAGAGTCCTTCGGGAGAAGAGTGAGCAGCATTGTAGAGCGTGGGGTTTGCCAAAAAGTGTCCTTTACAAGAACATATATAAAAGCTTGCTTCGAAGGTTTTTACATCCCTTATTATCTTTATTCTATCACTTTTATTACCCTCTCTGCGCATTAAATATCAGGGTCATGTAGTCAATTATTTAAATTTCGCAATGAATAAATAAGGGTAAAAGCATGATTTCAATGTTCTTATTTCTTTACAATAAACAGTCCATCATAGGAAACCCAAAAGGGGCGTTGTGGGAAAGCTAGTACCTTCTATGCACATAAATAACTCCTTTACCTAACTCTGGTTGTAATGACCAAAGTTGGTTTTTTCTTAAAATCATCTCCTTATTTTTTCTTTTTCTAATGTTTTTGGCTAAAATATTGGTGGCGACTCCAGAACCCACTTATGAAAACCTCATCCTTAGAATAGTTCCGTTATCAGACATCCTAAGGGTGATGACCACACTTTTTAAAACACGAGTCGAATCAAAAGACCATCACGTCGCTCCGACTGCCTCTTTTGACGGCGGCAACAGATGGCAACTCCACTGTGGAAGCTAGAGAGTTGATCCCATTTAGTGATGGACTAGTTTAATTAATAAAAGCTTGAAATTACGCTTTTACCCTTGCTTGCTTTTATAACATGATTTATTATTTGGCTTTAATAATTGTTGTATGCTTACTTTATGCAATTGTTTGAAATAACAACTATACACAAACCCTTGCACACAACAGTTCCCCCTGTACCCGGGGGCAAGTGGGATAACCTTAGGGAGTGGGTGACATTATACGATTTGCCGTAGTGAGGGCCATGAGCCCACCGGTATGGTCGGAAACCACCACTCAAGGTGATAACCTTCCTCTTTTGGCCTAAAGACTGACAAGGCCCTAGTGTCATGCATGGTCTGAAGGCTGGGAGAGTGGGGACCCTATAATGGGGGTACCTTGAGGGTCTGGCCTTGGTGAGGATATTTAGAACTACCTTGAATACGTACTTTTCTGCAGGATACCCCTACCTCGTGATAAAAACGTCATCTCACTATTCGCGATGAGTGAATTGTTTGTGCATTTGTTTATTGCATTTGTTTGTTGCATAGCATAATCATACAATAGCAAAATAACGAAAGAAACTTTTTCATAATAAACACCCTTATCTCGGACAGTTCACATTTTAGCTAGTCTGGTTTTAGGTTCTTTGTAAGCTAAGTAGCCATGTGGACCGACAGAAGAGATAAGGGGTTAAAATAAATAATAATAAAAACAGTAATAACGAAATCTAATAAAAAGATTTTTGACAAAGTCGTATCATTCATATCGCATCATTTCATAAGTGAAAAAACCAAGAGAAAAAATAAATGCAGTACACATACACATCATCTTAATAAATCTCTCAAAAAATGGGTCTTAGTATCATTTTTTGGGAAAATTGTTGGGCCAAATTCCGTATGGGTATTTTCCACCTGTTCTTCATTTTTTCCTTTTTGTTTTGATATGTTATGCGTCTAAATCCGACGTTTGAGTCAAAAGTTATCTTACTTTGAATAATTTTTGCCTTTTTTTATCATAAAAGGTCCTTTTTGTACTAGCACATGCATAAATACATTCATTATAAGGGGCATTAGATTTCCCTAAGACAAAGGCGAAAGAAACCCAAGTGCGCTTGTAATCTTCCATAAGGAAGAGACAAGTGTATTAAGGTATATATGGTGACCTTTATGAGGAAGGAACCATTATACCAAAGTGGGTATGGTGCTATGTGAAGCGTGAGCTTTAAGAGGATACCAAAGTCATTGTCTTAAGGCATATCTATCCTACACTAATCATTCATTTCATTTCAAAATAAAAATAAACGTTCTTAAATTCGTTTTGTATTCAAGAAGGCGGCTAGTATTCTTCATGCCCTCATTCGCATAAAAAAAAAACACACACACACAAAATCCCAAACACTATCATACATCATGTTAGAAAATAAAACATGATAATGTTTAGGAAAAAACAAACACTTGCATACATGCATCCACCAAACTTCACCCTCATAACATGCATCTAGTATTAGGCACTTGAAGAAAGTGAATATTTCTCAATATCGTGTAAAGAGGATAGAGCATTTGCATGTCATGCACGGGAAGTCAAAAAAGAAAATGCATAGAAATTTTAACCCGCCTATGTTTTCCTTTAGGCTTTCCACTTTTAAAAATGTGCTTCGACGCATTGCATTGAGGAAACTTTTTGGATGAAATAAATAAAATCGTCTGTTTTACCATCTCCTCAATTGTCTATTGCATTCATAATTTGCATACATTTATCCTCACTTTAACAATAAAAAGATAATAAAAAAAAGGATTAGTCGATGTGCTTTCCATGAATCGGAATAAGATGAGGAGCAAACTTTTCATCATTAAGTTTCCCCAACGGTTGATCTGCCTAAGAAGGATAATAAGTCTCAACCATTGGTCATCTGAGTAAATAAAGGAGAGGGGGCAAGGATGTCGTTACATTTGCTCACGCATCGAATCGAATAAAGTTGTATCGTGGAGATACGTAGAAACATCACTCATCAATGAGGATATCTCCAGTATAGCCGGCATTGGGGACAGGATTAGAAGTGGAAAAATCTACTCCCCCAAGGAGCTACCAGACGATGCTCTTAGAAATAAAGGAAAAAATAAAAAGACCAAAGAAAAACATAATCCAAAGAGGAAATTGAGTAGACTTTGGATTCACGACGCTAAGGCAGTTCTTTCAACACTCCGCCAAAAAGACAAACTCACGGTAGGCAACAAGCTGGTCACAGTTCGAGCTAAAGATGACATTCGGATCAGCAAGCTGTCTACCCTACCTTGAATGGATGCGACTGAAGAGGACCTTTGAAATATCTTTTGCCAATATGAAAAGACTTCCCCAACAATATGAAGGTGACCCACATGATGAGGAAATATGGATACTGCCCAAACCAAGGAATAAGGGAGTCACCAGATTTTAAAGACAATCCTTTGAAGCATGACCCTACAAAGGATCAAGCTGCACGGAGAAAAGGGAAGTCTCCCCTCCGCACCTCGAATCAAATTTTCCCAAACGAAGGGGTCCAAGCATCGAGAATGACTTTAGTCATTATGTGTTCTTCTTCCAATTTTAAGGGATGTAAACCCAATGACTATTAGAGATTACTCCTGGGGACTAGCCCGACCCCTGAGCATCTTTAGGGCACATATTTCCCTTTTAATTATAAAGAATGTCATTTTTACTATCTACTTCTCTTCTTGCAACTCATGTCTAAACCTCATAATAATCATGTTTAAGAAAATGTTTTCAAAAGTGCGTCAAAATAATCAAAATGCGCCATCGTCAAAATAATCAAACCACTCATCATCACTGATTGACTGGAAACACAAAATAAGGTTTTACCTCATCATAATAAAGTTGTGTTTCGCCAATGTTGTGTAAAAAGAAGACAAAACAGAATTCAAAAAGAAGCTCATAGAAGCTAAAGGCCAAAAAGAAAAGGCAAGATACCTGGTAGGAAACCCATTAAAGGGGCTACACAAAAGTTAGGGTAAACCTGCTAGGAGACCCGAACAACAATAAAGGGTAGCCTAGTAAAAAATTAGGGTCACAAAATAAAGTCCGCTAGGATTCCCAAAACAAGAAAAGAGGAAACCTAGACAAAAGTTAGGACAAAACAACATTCTAGGCTGAAAACCCGAAGGGCAGACTAGGAAAGTTAATCAGTCATGATAGGCACCATCGAATAATCATTTAAGACACCACCTCATAAACAAAACGTTTGTCTAAACTAGCCTAAACACTCTAACCAACCGTGGCTAGCCGTGCTTACAAAAACCATTTTTGTAAAAAATAAAACACTTCTAAAACACAAACCTTTGAATAAATAAATTTCCTTCTTTTCTCTTGACCTTACCACTACGAAATTCTAGTAATTAGTAGGGAAATGTGAAGATAGTAATCAATAGGAGGATTGACATCCCCAAGAAAAGGGAGGGGCACATTGACATGGCAAGTCGCTCTGCAATCAAAACAACTATTCTTCGGTCATGGCAAATTTGAGACGGCAAAGTCAGTACGACTAAGCATGATGTCAGAAGCTCATCAGAAATAAAAGTACATCAGTTAATCCTTTTGAAAAATTAACTAAAATAGTATTATAGAATGCATATTACGAACATTGCATGCATGAATATGAGTCCTTTCTCGCAAAAAAAAAGAGAGTAATATCTGCTAAGAGATTCTTAGGCAAAAGTTAGGGTAACCCGCTAGATCGAAAACCCGCAATGGGCGGTCTAGGCAAAAGTTAGGGCATTCATAAAAAGGGAAGAGCCCGCTAAGATATCCTAGGCAAAAATTAAGGTAGCCCACTAGATCGAAAACCCCAAAAGGGCGGTCTAGGTAAAAGTTAGGGCTAAACCAAAAGAGAGGGGTCCATCATCATATTCATGAGAGTACTGATTACTTCTCTAGATGCATCAAATAAAAGGATAGATTGCATTTAGGACATCCACACACCAGTAGTTGCACAATACGACTTTGTCAAAATAAAAAAGAAAAAAGAAAAAATCATCATAAGTAAATAACCAAAAAATAATACTCATGCATATCAGGATACTAGCTCCATGTTTGTGATTGAAAACAGGAAGTGCCAAAAATAGGTCTTCAGATAATGCTCTCCCTCAAGAAAGCAGAGCAAGTTGCCACCAATAATTAATCGACTCAGAGCAAAATAAAAGCTTCCAAAAGTTAAAGCTCCAACCGCTATCCTTCTACCCAGAAAAGAAGGCAAAAGGAAAATAATAAGTCTCTAAATATTGCTCTCCCTCAAGAAAGAAGAACGAGTTGTCATCATCAAATCACTCAGAAGAAATAAGATCTTCCCGAATCAAAAGCCCCAACCATTCTCCTTCTACCCCAAGCTGACGGAAAGGCTTGAATATCCCCAAGCGGATCCTTGCCTACTCCAAAGGCAAAACAAATAAAACATGATAAACATTTAGGTAAAAACAAACACTCGCATTCATACCCACAATAAGCATCATGTTCATAAAACATGCATTTTGGTTTTTAGAAAATGGAGGGGACTAGTAGACAATTGAAGAAAGTGGACATTGCCCGGTACCATACTGAGAAGCTGGAACGGCTTTGTGCAATAATGCCACCCAGAGGTCCGCTCCAATTTCGAAAAATCCTATGGACGGATCCTTGATCTGTGTCGATCCCATTTTTATCAGGGTTCTAGTTCATTTTTGGAACTCTAGTCTGCACTGTTTCGAATTCTCGCAGTTTGATATGGTGCCAACTTTGGAGGAGTATGAGATTATGCTAAAATGACCCAAATCAACCGGGGTCCATATTCGCCACGGAACATATACTTCTGCAGCACAAGTCGCTGCCATCATCCGATTACCGTTCCGGCAGACTACCCTGATATAAAAAGGGAACATCTAGGGTTGGAAAGTCTTAATGTTAGAAGACCATCTGTCTTCTTTGGCTGAAAGGCAGAATGGGCTGCTTTTAACAAAACCCTGGCTCTAATCATATTTGGAACAATCTTGTTTCCCTTCCATATCGACACAGTGGACCAAGCCGTCATGGACGCCTTTTTCGCCTGGGACGTGAACTTGAAGAGTCCCCTGCCTGCACTTCTTGCCGACACCTTGCTCTCTGTGGAATTTTGCCGCCAGAAGCAAGGAAAAACACTTAGATGTTGCTCTTCACTACTTTTTGTGTGGGGAATCACGCATTTCTACGCCTCCAGTCACATGGGGATGTTCCCCGACCCTTTATGAAGCTTCTCCAAGATCCCTCTCCACCAACGCCTGACCTTAGAGTGGAAGGTCGAGTTGGAATAATGGGATGCCAACCAATTATCCTGGGTTTGCCCTTGGTTCCGACCCGACCCAATCCTCATTAGATGTGGGGATTATCCGAGCATATCGTTGATAGGACTCAAGGGTTGCATAGCCTATTCGCCGAGAGTAGCTATGAGACAACTCATGAGGACCCAAACTGCAATATCCCGAGAGGAGCTCGGAGGACTGTGTTTCGTTGGAGACCCATGCACTATTGCTAATTCACTAGTTGTGTGAAGAGCATGGGAGAAACCAGTCTTTATGGGAGATAGAGAGCTAGGAAAATCTCGAGTAGCTATCTCTAGTGACTATGAGGAGTGGAGACGAAAAAGAGGGATGTCGCAACCATCCACCTCACTTGCTACACGTTCAAACAGTGAAGAGCTGCAAAATCAAGTCGACGCCTTGACCCAAAGGATAGAAATCATGGGAGCCCAGATGAGGGTCCTTGAAGAAAGAGAGCAAGAATATATCCTCACCATAGATGGTCTACAGAGGCAATGCAAGAAAAATGATCATGAAATAGAACGCCTCAAGGATCAGTGTTCTGATTCTAATGAGCAAGCTATCCGAGCATCCAAAGCCGCTAGAACCAGCTCAGATAGCCAACTTTAAGAAATAACCGCCAAATCAGCACGCCTTGAGGTTGAATGTGCAAAACAGGCTCAGACGATCAAGGATTTGCTACAGGACCTCACGAGGACTCAGTCTGAAATATGCTAAGAGCGAGAGGCCAACCAGAGACTCAACAGAAGTCTCACTGAGCTACGTTGCAAAGAAAGAGATGGGTTAGCTCAGTATGGCCAAGTACTGCGAGAAAAGGACTGAGCCCTTGCAAAACTCGACGAACTGCAAGCCTTGGTCGTCCATCGAGAGGCAAAGATCAAAGAGGCTCAAAAGTACAGTGAAAATATGAGCCAGGCGGTCTACAAGCAAACTGAAGCACTCGCTCGTCACGTCTGGGAAACCGAAAGAGAATTGCATAGAGATCAAGACCCGCCTATGGGTTTCTTTAGGCTTTTCCGTTTCTATCAAAAGTTGCTTCGTAGTATGGAATAGGGGAATGTACACTTTCCATGAGTAAATAAATTTTTCTTACTCAACAATTGTCTACTTGCATACATTTCATTCATTTGCATATTTGATTTCCCCTCCTTCGCTTTTAATAAATAAGATAATAAAAAGGAAGGATTAACTAACACGTCTTCCAAATCAGAAGAATAGAGAGAAAGCCATTTTTAATCAAGCTCTCCCCAACGGTCGATCCACCACAAGAGGATAATAAGCCTCGACTGTTGGTCCTCAAAATCAATAAGGAAGAGGGGGCAAAGACACTTGTGCGACTATTTATGCCACGTCCTTTCTCCTACGAATAAAATAAAGTTGTACCGTGGAGATACGGGGAATCTTCACCAATAAAGGAGGATATCTCCAATATAGCCGGCATTGGGGGCATGACTAGAAGTGGAAGGATCTACTCCCCCAAGGACTTACAAGAAGATGCTCCCGAGAATAAAGGGAAAAATAAGTAGACCGAAGAAAATAAAGAATCCAAGGAGGAGACAAACGAATTACTCCAGTTCATAAGGCAAAACGAGTATTCCATTATTGACCAGCTCAATCATACACCTGCAAAGATAACTCTGTTATCTCTAATGATGAGCTCAGAACCGCATAGAAACGCCCTGATGAAGGTCTTGAGCGAAGCGCATGTACCTCACAGTATATCCCAAGAAAAAGTTGAGAGGATCGTCCGTCACATTATGGCAAGCAATCACCTCACCTTCATAGAGGAAGAACTCCCCCTCTAGGGGTCAAGCCACAATAAGCCCTTGCACATTTCTGTCAAGTGCAAGGAGTACCTCATTACTAAAGTTCTTGTGGATAACGGGTCATCTTTGAATGTGATGCCCAAGTGCACATTAGACAAGTTGACTATTCAAGGAACCCGTCTGTGCGCCCAAACAACATTATCGTTCGAGCTTTCGACGGATCCAAACGAGAAGTAGTGGGGGAAGTCAATTTGCCAATCCAAGTCGGATCCACTATCTTCAACGTCGATTTCCATGTAATGGACATTACTCCGGCGTATAGTTGTCTCCTCGGTAGGCCTTGGATTTATGATGCTAAGGCAATACCTTCAATGCTCCACTAGAAAGTCAAGTTTATAGTGGACGACAAACTGGTCACGATCCAAGCAGAAGACGACATCCGGATCAGTGGACCATCTACCCAACCTTATGTGGATGCGGCTGAAGAGGACCTTGAAACATCTTTTCAAGCGCTTGAAATTGCCAGTGTAGAGAGACTTCCCAATAATACTGTTAGAAAAGGAGGCTGGGATCAAGAGGGGGGGTGAATTGATCTTTGAAAGATTTTCGCAAATTACAAATTATCTATTTCAAAGATTAAGAGTTTTGACCAATTCTTGAATCAAACAAAGCAAACAATCAAGGTAAAGGCAGTGGCAGAATTAAAGAGAGAAAGGTTTAGAAAGATACAACCAAGATTTATACTGGTTCACCCAATCCCAGGGCTACGTCCAGTTTCTAGCCAAATTCCAGCTGGGTTACACTAGATTGAATGTTTTACAAATTACAATTCCAATCACACACCCAATCTACTACAAGAACCAAAATTTCAGTCCTTGCACCTAAACCTTCACCAAGAACCAACTTCCAGTTCTTGACCAACCCTGCAGCCAAATTCCAGCCACAGAAACCAGTGCCCACAATTCCAGGCACCCACAATACAATAAAGAAAAGTAAAGAAACAAAGAGAAGAAACTAGAACGCTCAAACCAGGTTTATGCAGCTCTGCAGAATGAGTTTCTTCACAAAAAGAATGCAAAATTTGCCTCAAGAAAGAGCTATGAAAACTTCACAAAATGTGCGCGATTCTCTCTTGAAAGTAACACTTATGATTTCTTGATTGATTGCCAAAAGGTTGTGTTTTAAAAGACTCAAGCAATCCTGTTTATATAGAGGATCTTTCAAACTACTCGGTTTAATCAATCTATTAAAACAATCTTTTAATCTGTTAAAAGTCTTGAATTAATCTGTTAAAACTTCTTTTAATATGTTAAAATGTTCTTGATCATTTTCTAGATTTGTTTTAACCGATACGACAACGTTTATATCAATTAAAACATTTTGTAAAAAATCTTTCAAATTGTTTTAATCGATTGTTTTGCCTTTTGATCGATTAAAATACTACAAAATGTTTTCATATAAACTTTCTAAGTGATTTTAACTAATAACAATCTGTTTTAATCGATTAAAATACTTTGGAAAAAATCTTCTTAGCTATTTTAATCGATTGAAACGCATTTTCATCGATTAGAATTCTGCCAAAAGATTTCATAAAACTTTCTAAGTTATTTTAACTGATAACATACTTGTTTTAATCGATTAAAACATTATGGAAAAATCTCTTAGTTGTTTTAATCGATTATTTCGCATTTGTATCGATTATTTCGCATTTGTATCGATTAAAATAGTGACGAGAACATCTTTCAAAATACTTCAAGTTATTTTAATCGATTATTTCGACTTTGTATCGATTAAAATTCTACCAGAACACTTTTCAAATAAACTTAAGTCATTTTAATTGATTATATCAATTCTACATCAGTTAAAATACTGGAAGAATGTTTCCAAAAACTCTTTTAAAGAAAACAATCGATTATTTCAAAAACATATAAGTTAAAAACCTGTTACAAAAGTGTTAAGAACATTTTAACTGATAAAGCTCATATAATATCAGTTAAAACAGTTACTTAAAAACCATATAACAAAATACTTTGTTTTTAATAGTTTAAACACGTTTTAGAGGCATTTGCAAAATCTTTTAAATGAAGAAATCTCATGAAGCAGAGAGATAAGAATGATTATACCTAAGTAAAGATGCAGACTCACTAATCACTCTACCCTTTTATCTAAGTGACCTTTGACTGCAACAGAATAGCCTTTGACTTCATTTTGACTTCATCAAATCAACAAGATCTTCGTTTAAATGATTTAATAAGATCTTCATCACTTTCAAATATGAAGGTAGCCCGCATGATGAGGAAGCATGGTTACCATCCAGGCAAAGGACTGGGGGCAGATTCCCAAGGAATAAAGGAACCCCCAGAATACAAAGATAATCCCTTTAAGTATGACCTAGGATATGACCCTACAAAGGGCCGAATAGAAAGAAGAAATGGGAAGTCTCCCCTCCACACACACAAGCAGATATTCCAAAGTGGAGGGATGCAAGCGTCAAGAGTTACCCTAGTCATTAGAAGATCTTTTTCTTTGCTTAAGGGACGTAAACCCAGTGATTGTTAGAGATTATCCCCCGGGGCCAACCCGACCCCTAGGCGTTTTAGGGCACATATTCCCTTATTAATTAATAAAGAATATATTTCTTACTATCTGCTTCTCTTCTTGCTACTTCATGTCTAGACCTCATAATAACCTTGTCTAAACAAACAAAAGAAAGGAAGAATAAAGGCGCGTCCAAATAATCAAAATTTACCATTGCCATAATAATCAAGCTAGTCGATTAGAAGCACAAAATAAGGTTTTACGTCACCGTAAATAAAGGCGTGTTTCACCAATATTGTGAAAAAAAAAACCCATAGAAGTCAAAGGCCAAAAGAAAAGGGCAATATACCCGATAGGAAACCTACAAAGGGGGCTACGCAAAAGATAGGATCAACCCGTTAGGACACCCGAACAAAAATAAAGGGTAGCCTAGGTAAAAGTTAGGGTTACAAAATAAGGTCCGCTAGGATTCCCTAAAAAAAAAAAAAACCTAGACAAAAGATAGGACCAAAACACAATATCCTAGTTCGAAAACCCAAAGGGCGGTCTACAGAAATCGATCAGCCATAAAAGCAATGGAAATAGGCTAAGGCGCAAATCCACAAAAAAAAAAGAGAAAAACGTTTACTTAGACAAAAACTTAAACACTCAGACCTAACCTTAGCCAACCATTCTTACAAAATCTTTTATGAATAAAATCAACCATCTAAAACACAACCCGTTGAATTTATCTTCTGCTGCTTTTCTCTTGACCCTCACAACATTATTCTAACAATTAGTTTGGGAATATGGAGGCGTATAATCAACAAGAGGATTGAAACCTCTAAAGCCAAGAAAAAGGGCACCAATATGACAAAGGGTGATTTTTCAAAAAAAAAAACGAAAAAAAAGAAGAAGAAAAGAGAAGAGGAGAAAGTCATTCTTTGGTCACATTAAGCCCGAAACGGTATAGCCAAGTACAGCGGAGAAACAAAGATCAGAGGGCACCCGTCTCTACAAGACACACCAGTTAATCCTCTAAAAAACTAATGAAATAGGATATATAGGACATCAAACATGAAAACATTGCATACATAAAATGTTTTTGAACAAGGTCCTAATGCTTTCTTCAAAAAAAAAAATATCAGCTAAAATTCGAGACCGCCGTCTCGCCTTCTCAGACCACCGTCTCGACTCGCGTTGAAACGAGACCCCTGTCTCGACCTTCGAGACTGCCATCTCATTTTGGACGAAAACGAGACCGCCTTCTTGCTTGGCGAGAAGGCTGTCTCGACATAAGTCCAAAACGAGACCGCCGTCTCGAAGTTCCAGACGGCGGTCTCGAGTCTCGCAAAATCGAGACCATCGTCTCGAAATCCCAGACGGCGGTCCCGAATTGCAGCGAGAATTCTATAAATAGGGGCCTTTGGGGGGGGGGGTTCCAAGCATTCTCTCCTGCACTCCTACATCCCTTTCTCCCATATTTGAGCACTTTCTCACCAAAATGCATAGAGGCGAAGCTTCAAGAAAGAGAAGGGGTTCTGGCCCAAGTGCTTCCACAGTCCCAATCCCACAGGACCTGACTAAGCTCTCACCCCAATACCAGGCCCGCCTAGAGCACATCCAGGGGTACACATGGCATCGTATGCTGAAGTTAGACTTCGACATCCTCGCCGAATTCAGATGGGAGGATGACGTGCGTGCCTACTGTTAGAATAGTAGTTTTAAATCAAGAGGGGGGTGAATTGATTTTTGAAAGTTTTTCGCAATAAACAGATTATCTAATTCGAAAATTAAGTTTACTAATCAATTCACGAATCACAAAGCAATTAAACAATACAAGCGCAGCAACTGAATTTAAAGAGAGAAAGGTTAGGAAAGATTTCACCGGTAATTTTATACTGGTTCACCCAATACCGTGGCTACGTCCAGTCTCCAACCAAATTCCACTGGGTTCCACTAGAATAGATGTTTTACAGACTCAACAATCTTACACCTACTCTAACACCGTAACCAATTTCCAGCTTCCGACTTTAACCTTTCCACCAAGAACCAAATTCCAGTTCTTGGAAACCTCTCGCAACCAAATTCCGATCGCAGAGAACCCAAGTACCCAAATTCCAGGCACCAAACCTTTCACCAAGAACCAAATTCCAGTTCTTGAAAACCTCTACAACCAAATTCCAGTTGCAGAGAAACCAAGTGCCCAAATTCCAGGCACCAAACAAGTACAAGAACCAAATTCCAGTTCTCAGTACTCAACCTCTCCACCAAGAACCAAATTCCAGTTCTTGGAAACTTCTACAACACCTACCAGCTGCAGAAAACTTGTACCCAAATTCCAGGTACAACACAATACAAAGAAATGAAAAAGAATTTACAAAGAAGAGACTTAGAAAGCTCAAACCAGATTACTCTAATCCACAGTAAGTTTCTTCTTCACAGAATGCAATATGCCTCAAGAAAGATTTCAAAAAGAACTTCACAAAACAGTTGTAATTCTTTCTTGGAAAAAGGATGCTAACAGTTGCTTGAATTGATTGCTTTGGATGTGTAAAAACTGATGTTCAATCTCTGTTTAAAAATTTCAAGCAAAACTGTTTTTAAAGAGAATTTTCAAATCTGCTGCATTAATTAATCTGTTGAAAGTTTGTTTTAATCTGTTGAAATAACCGTTATAATCTGTTAAAAGTCCTTTCAACCCATTAATGCGTTCTTGTTTCTTTAACAGAAAATGTTTTAGTTGATACGACCACGTTTTTATCAGTTAAAACGTTTTACAAACATTTTCAAAGTATAAAACAATCGATTGAATCGCGTATTAATCGATTGATTTGTTTAAAAACCTTCTTATAAAACTTTCTAAGTTATTTTAGCTGATATAAAGTCGTTTCAATCGATTGAAATTCGTTTTAATCGGTTGAAATAAGTCTGATCGGTCATAATTCAATTCTGATCGATCATAACCAACTCTGATCGGTCATAATTTCATTCTGATCGATCATCCTGACTTCCAAAGTGGTTTTAATCGATTGAAACGTGTTTTAATCGATTAAAATAAATCTGATCGCTCATTTTTATAGTCTGATCGATTATATTTCATTCTGACTGTCATATTCGAATTCTAATCGGTCATAAAGGGTTTTAATCGATTAAAAGAAGTTTGTATCGATTAAAATACTGTAAAAACACTTCTTTACGCATTCTAAGTGATTTTAATTGTTTCTTTTAAAACTATATCAGTTAAAAACATTGTTAAGAAAGTTCTTTGTCAAAATGCTTTTGTTTGATTTGTTTAAAACTATTTTTGAGGCATTTTGCAAATGAGTGAAGGAGCTTCATGCAGTGGAAAAGGTAAAGTGGTTTTACCTAAGCTTTCCGATAAGACACACTAAGTCTTCAACTCCATTCTTCTGAGTGACTTGTTTGATCGTTGCGAGTTGACCTTTGACTTTATCTTTGACTTCATCAAATCACCGAGATCTTTGCTAGTATCACTTTCAGTCTCCCCTATTTGATGAAGACAAACACCATTTTGAAAAAACAATCTCTGCAAAATAAGTCACTTGATAATGAGGTTAGGTGAGAAAAAATGTAATAATGTTTTATTTCTCCCCCTAAAACTTATTTCTCCCCCTAAACTGTTGCTCTTAAATTTATCTTAAAGTGATGCAACTATTTCTCCCCCTTTTGACTTCATAAAAAATAGGGAATAGAAGAGAGAAAAATGTAAGGTTTCAAAAATATGCTCAAGTTTTTGAAAAAATACAAAGTGAATCAATATTTCACTCATGAAAAGAATCAATTAAAGTTGATTCAAACTTATCCCCATTAACACGTTTGTAATGAATACAATTAACACGTGTAAAGATAAGGGAATCACTCTTTAGTAGCATGTTACAGGAACAACCATTAACTAAAGCCTTTAATCCTCCTTTTCGAATAAAAATCGATTAAAAACAGAGCATAATCGGTTAAAATGTTCTTGGTAAATGATTTTAATCGATTGAAAGAAAGGTTTAATCGATTAAAACATTTAAGATTTTGAAAACATGAATTTTTAGTAAAAACAATCGATTATTTCGACTTTAAATCGATTAAAACAGTAATGAAAACTGTTGTTTAAGTTTATTTAACCGATTAAAAGGTGTTTTTATTGACTAAAACAACAAGATTTTGAAAACCATGATATATCTGATGCTAATCTTTTATATGTAATCTATTGGATATGTTGTGAACTGATTGTCTAGATTACTATCAACTATATTGATTGTCTTTTTACTAACAGATTTAACAATATCAGATTTTAGATTCTTAGGGATCTATGATCTACTTCTATCTATGCCAGCTTAATCTCAATTAGACCCTAAATCATATCAATCAAGGTTAAGGCAAATGTACCTGTATAACACCAGTAATATTACAGTCCAAGCAAAAAATATAAAGATAGAAATAAGCGAGAAGATAAAGATGATGATGTAGATTAGTCATCCCAATTTCCCCGATTAAGCTGCAAATCTTCCAGTTTGGTGATCATTCATTTGATCCCCACCAATATCAAAAGATAATAGACTTTCCTTTTGCTGGAACCAATTTTGCTCTATCAACTATTGAGACAACAACGGTAGCCTCTCCTCAGTATCGACAACTGCACACGAAACTTTTCCCGAAAAGAAATCTTTTAGCAGTTCATCGTTACTATTGATCGCATTACAGTCCATGGTTGACACCACAATGGAATTTCTACTACACATTAGAGGCAGAACCATGTACTGACAGACGTACATTCACAATCAGATCCCACACAGAATGCACGATACCATAAATTGCATGAATCACAGGTTAATGATGTACCGAGATCGGAATTTCCTTCCATAATAGCTAACCTATTTCAAACTTTGCAGTCATCATCATCCAAGCGAATGACTGCATTCTTATTAATGTAGTATGATGGGTGTTATTCTCACTTTCAGTGAACCAGTCATCATTATCTTTGAGGAATGAATCATCTTTAACTTTGTTGTTTTCCAGTGGTATCATTCATTTGATGGAGACAAATAACCACTGCACCTGCAAAACAAGAATAACAGACCAGAGACATATTTTTGGTGGTGTGTGTGTAGTGACAGTTTTAAGCAAAATACTTCTCCCCCTATTTGACTGCATCAAATAGATTGTTGTAGTTACAGTCCAATGGGGCCACGTGGATACCCCGAATATAAAACAGAACATTAAAAACTAAGAAAAGAAAACAGAATAACAGAAACATAGAAAATCTTCATTCGTCCCCGGGGCCTTGATTGAATTGCAGTTCCACAATCCTGTTGTAAATATCTTCTAGTTGATTATCAATATGCTGGAACCTTGCAATGAAATTTTCATCCAAATAATGTCTGCCGAGCCCTCGGAGCAGCAAGTCATCTCCATATGCCTCCTTTGGTCGGTTGCAGTTCGCTCATTTGATGTAACATTGTTCTTTCGAACCGAGACAGAGGAGTGCCACGGTCGAGCGATGGATTGTATTGAATCATCTCCATTGGGTTCACTTCTTCCATTGGATCGGACGAACGTCGTTGCGAAGTTCCAGGAATATTATCGGTGTTTATTCCTTCCTCTTGCTCTTCTTCCTCACTTTCTTCACTTCTTCCAGCTTCTTCTTTGGAAATCCATTCATCATCAACTTTAATAAATCCCATTTTGTGAAGAACGGAATTGTTTATTTCATTTGTTGGTCTGGACGGTTTCAACAAGTTCTCCTTCAACATCGACACCAAAATGTGTTAAAAATTTAGAAATCGAATAGCATAGGGATACCCGAAGTCACTAAGTCTCTTGGCTTTGATCATGTGATCCTTGATGACAAAGACCCAGTTCACACGTATTCGTGATGAATGCAAGTACATCGTAACTAAATCTCCTTCATTTAGCACCGTATGATTGCTCCCCCTGGGTGTAAGCCGCCAAGAAACGATGAAAGCGAGAATCCTTTCTTTCAGCTTCAACTTCCCGTTGTTGAATGAACTTACGTAATCATGCCTATTCTTCAAGCAAGAGCGGAAATATTGAACTTTATTAAATTCTTCAACATCCGAAGTACATCCTTTGGTGACTTTCACACCTACATCTTTTATTCCAAAGCAACTTCCTTCCGGACATTAGGTGTTATCTCAATGTCTACTCCTTTAACTTGGGTTGTCAAAGTGGAACCTTCAAAGGATAAATTTGTGAAGAAAACTTTAATTAAGTCGAGGTAAATTCTACCATTCAACTCCGTAAACGTCTGAAGTTTTTGATGTTGCAAGAACTTCCGAATGCCTCTGAATCCTTCGGCATCAAACCAAGAGAACTTTAACATTTTTGGAATGTTGACTTGCTTCTTGCTTAATTCATGGATAAACAAATCCATTTTCTCTTGGTCCCCATTGAACCAAGTTTCAATCCTTCCTCCAACATTCTGTTCTTGCCTTGCCGTAGAGGACTCACCTCTACTGGACTTCTTCCTACCAGACTTTGTGCACTTGAACATATTTGATTTTTGGAATGAACAGAACAGAGAAGAACCGAGAAAAGAGAAGCTCAAAGAAGAAAATAATACTATAGGAATGAGAATACACAATCTTTATCAGCTTAAAAAAAAATTTTTGTCTTTACTGATTTATTGTTTCTGTGCAGTGATGATAAAGAGGAGAGAGAATTGCTACTGTACACTTTAATTACCTTCTCAGTAGATATCCAATCAGTATCAATTAGCTTTTATTGGATATCTTTGATATTAGGAACTAATTCCCACACTTTATTTCTTTCAAATTGATTAAGCTCATCATGCATGGCACTAACCCAGTATTCATCATTTAATGCTTCTTTAACTGTCTTAGGCTCTATTTGTGAAATGAATGCCATATGATTACAGAATTGATTAAGAGAATGTCTAGTAGATACTCCCTTATTAATTTGCCCGATGACATTGTCTAGAGAGAGATTTCTTGGGACAATCCACTCTTTAGGAAGCTCTTCCGAACATCTTCTTCCTCGTTCTTCAGTAATTGTTGGAGAATTAGCTTTTGCAGGGTCCACTAATGGATCATCTTCTTCAACAAGACGCTGATCCGTGTTACTCGGCATGTTTCAACCGATAAGAATTATCGCTTAAATCTTCTTCATCTGCAGTACTGTTGTTCTATTCTCGCACTACTCGAGGAGATTCATTAAACACAACATGTACTCGATTCTTCAACAGATTTAAGTCTTAAATTGTAAACTCTATATGCATGACCGTGAGTTGAGTAACCAAGAAAAATTCCTTTATCAGATTTTTCATCAAACTTGCCAATATTTTCTTTCCCATTGTTTAAAACGAAACATGTACATCCAAAAACTCTGAAATAGTTTAAGTTGGGTTTTCTTCCTTTGTACAGCTTCATATGGGGTTTTCTTAAGCATGGGTCTAATCAAGACTCTATTCAAAACATGACAAGCGAGTGCTTATCGTGCATCCGCCCAAAAGTATTTAGGTAAAGAATTTTCACACAACATTGTTCTAGCAAGTTCTACAATAGATCTGTTCTTTCTTTCCACAACACCGTTCGTTGAGGAGTTCTTGGAGCAGTAAAAATTGTGTTTTATGCCAAACTTTTCACAAAATGATTCAAACTTTTCATTTACAAATTCTCCACCATTGTCACTTTGAATTGATGTAATAAAATACCCTTTTTCATTATGTAAAACCTTGGCAAGCTTTTTGAAAGATTTGTAAGAATCAGATTTGGCTTTAAGAAAGATAGTCCAGGTAAATCTGGAAAAGTCATCAACAATTACCATGATATAAAGATTACCACCTAGGCTTTTATTCCTTGAAGGACCAACCAAATCCATGTGAAGCAGTTCCAAAGGTTTAGAAGTTGAAACAATATTTTTGTTTGAAAAAGATTTTCTAGTTTGTTTGCCTTTCAAACAAGCTTCACAGCATTTTGTCTTTCAAGATCTCGAAGCTTAGGCAGCCTGAAACTAATTCTTTTGAAATCAGCTTGTCAAGATGCTTAAGATGTATATGAGCAAGTCTTCTATGCCACAACCAAGATTCTTCTTCTTTAGTAAGAAGACAACTTTGAGATGATATAGACTGTTTGATATCTAACATGTATATATTGTTTAACCTCTTACCTACCAACATTACCGTATCGATTCCGGCTCACGGATAAGGCACTTTTCTCGGTTTGAAAATGACTTTGTGACCAAGATCACATAACCGACTTATGCTTATCGATTGTGCTTGAGACCTTCAACCGTAAGAACATTGTGAATGATTACCGATTCACCATCACCAATATCTCCGTAACCTAGAATTCTTCCTCTGTTGTTGTCTCCATAAGTCACATGACCTCCATTCTTCAATTTCAGCTCTTCGGAATTTTGAAATGTCACCCGTCATGTGCCTTGAGCATCCGCTGTCTAGATACCAAAGGGACTCTTGTTGCTGTTCTCGAAAGATCAAACATCAAGTATTTGGTACCCTTACGTATTTTGGGTCCTTAGGAGTCAATTTTTCTGTTTAACATGTTTTGGAACCCATCTTTTCCTACCTTGCGGCACAAAATATTTTCTAGCATGACAGAATTTTATAGTATGTCCTTTCTTCATGCAAGTAATGACAAGATGAGAAAGGGGATGCCGTTGTTTTTCTCGTATGAAAAGAAGTTCAAATATTTTTTAGTTTTTACCCCAATCTTAGGTTTGTACCCGATTCCGAATGTTCAAAAACACAATTTTGAGATCCAAGAAGTGCATCTAAATTCTCTTTACCTTGAGTAAACTTAGACAAAGTTTTAATCAAATAATCAACCTTATCTTGCAGAATAATACACTTTTCACACTTCTTATTAGCAAGCAATATTATTCGCAGATGCATAGATTATATCTAGATGTTCTAAATCTGTTTTGCTTTCTAATAGTTCATTTTCCGTAACTTTAACTCTATTTTCTAACCAGTTATTTAAACCTTTCAACCGATTATTTGTATGAGATAAATTTCTGGCTTCACTATGCATTTCATTGAAAGCATTTAGTAATGTGCTATAATTCATTTCATTCTCTCGTAGGAGTTGAACTTACATGTGATGAAGAGGATTCACGACCAACCATCAAGCACAGGTTCACCTCCTCACTTTCGGATTCGTGAGTCGGAAGATGAATCATTGTCTTGCCAGGCTATATAAGCCTTTTTCCCTTTGTATCTTGATTCTTTCTTGTTCTAATTCTTGGTCTTTTCCGGACAATCACTCTTTATGTGACCCCGTTTACCACAAGAATAACAAGTAATATTATTTTGAACAGATTCAGTCTTTTTATCATTGTACCTTTTTACTTGGCCAATTCTCGTTTCTTTCTTCTAAGAAATTTTCCAAATTTCTTAACCAATAAAGTCGAGTTCTCTCGATTCATCTTCTTCAGATCCACTATTTTCTTCAATTGTCTTGAGAACAATATTTCTAGTTTTCTTTTCTCGCATTCTCTTGTTCTTTGAACCGATTGATTTCCAACTCATGTTCCCTCAACTTACCAAAAAGTGAAGCGGTAGTCATTTCAGATCAAGTCTCTTGATTCCGATATTACTCGTCACCTTTGGTTGCCATGTTCTGTCCAAACACTTTAAAATTTTGATGTTCAACTCTTCTTTGTCAAAAGTCTTTCCTAACCCAATTAGATGATTGACTATGTGCGTGAACCTTTTCTCGCACATCCGCAATTGTTTCTCCTTGCCGCATTTTAAACAACTCATAGTCCCCGATTAACTCATGCTTTCTTGCCCTTTTCACATCGACGTTCCTTCATGTGTAACCTCTAAAATTTCCCACATCTCTTTGGCAGAGGCACACCGAGACACCCCGAAAAACTCATCAAGATTTAAAGCAGAGGTAATAATATTTTTTGCAAGTATAATCATATTGAACTTTCCTATTTTCTACATCAGCTTAATTCAGCCCAATCTTTTTCGACTACTTTACCATCTACAGTATGAGTTGGTTTGTAAGGACCATTAACAATTGTTTCCCAAATGCCTCTATCAAGAGATTCAATAAAGATTTTCATTCTAACCTTCCGTAAAGAATAATTCACACCGTAAAAAAGTGGAGGCCTGTTTATGGAGGCTCCTTCTAAAAAATTCATCTTTCCCTCGACCATTGGACCGATTCCTTGAGTAACTTACAAGAACCAACTTCGATACCAATTGAAAGAATTAATGGTTGAGTTCAAGAGGGGGTGAATTGAACTTTAAAACTTTTTCGCAAATCTTACTTTCTTTTGGAAGAATGAGTTATCTTTATTCAATCTTTGCAAAGGTAATTTGATTTAAACACAAGACAATTAAAGACAGTAAATTAAAAGAGATGAAAGAAGAATATTAACACACAAGTTTATACCTGGTTCACTCTAATCCGGAGCTACATCCAGCTTCTTGACAAACCAGTCAAGTTCCACTAATACCAAGTGAAAATTACAACCAAGTAGATACTCACCAATCTACCCCAAGAACTATCTTGCAAAACCCACAAGACAGAATCTTGAAAACCACCTAAGTAACCAAATCCAAGTTACTATACCAAGTGCAGATTACAATCCAACCTGCACAATCAAACTTTACAAAAGAATATGAAAAGAAAAAAAACCTGGACTTGAAGTTTCTAATTGTCCAGAACCAATTCTATCACCACTTTCTCTCTTTGAATGACCACAATTCTGATCACAACACCTTATGATATGAAAAAGATTCTTGAATGCAGAGAAAGTTACGTATGAAAGTTTCACAGATTGATTTCACAAGTTTTCTCAAGTAGTGTGTTGTATTGTATATTCAAAAGATAGATCAAATCAGTATATATAGAGTAAATCAGAAAAACGAACGTTTCATCTGTTAAAAACTGTTTTAGAGAGTCAAAAGATAAGTTGGTTAGCAAGTAAAACAGGTTTAGAAGAGACTCTGATCGATTAAAACGAAGTATGATCGATTAGATCGAGTTATGATCGATCAGAATAAAACTATGATCGATTAGATCGAGTTATGATCGATTAGAACAAAACTATGATCGATCGGAGTATTATTTCAATCGATTAAAAGATCGGTTCAATCGATTGATTTCATTTAAAGTTCCATTTAATCGATTAAGACATCGATTCAATCGATTGATTTCATTTAAAGTTCCATTTAATCGATTGATTCGAGTTTTAATGGATTAAAACAACTTAATGAAAAATGACAGCTCTCTGTTTCAATCGATTGAAAATCATTTCAACAAATTAAATTCCTGCAAACACTTAGTTAAAAAAATAGTCTCTCTGTTTCAACAGATTGAAAAATATTTCAACAGATTGATTTTCTAAAAACTCTTAGACTGAAACAGGTCTTTCTGTTTCAACAGATTTAAAATCATTTCAACAGATTGAAAATGCGAAACTTGATATTGAAAATTTATTGAGTTATTTTAACTTGTTGATTCTGTGAATCAATCAATTTAATTTTCGATTATGTATGACCATTTATTATGATAAGAGATTTTAACAGATTGAAAATCCTTTTCAACAGATTAAAAAAACTTTAGTTTATTCTTTTAATATTTAAACGTAAGTCTTTCATGCAGAAAAATGATTTTCAATGAGATGCAACATTTTAAGGTGCTTATCACAAAATATAATGGCCTATCAAGAGATTAAGTGCTTAAGCTTAAAAACCCAATCATCTACACACCCACAACCTAAGTTATATCTATGTCTTCATCAAATCCACCAAGTGCTTCACCTACCTCGACAACATCGGATGGCGCTTCCTCCTCCAGTCTCCCCCCACCCACATCTACCCACAAGCGGTGCTGGAGTTTCTCGCCTCCATCACATACTACGAGCTCCTCACGATGGTACCAAGACTCCCACCGGTCAAGATGGTGTCCTACTACATGAATGGGTTGTACCAGACAACGACTCTGGACGAATTCAACGTGTCTATTGACTTCGTCCGACCCGAGGACATCCTGACCCAGGAATACTGAGTGGCCATCTGCGAGCGCCCCCCTACCCTCACAGTTGGTGAGATGTGGGAGGACCTCACTGGGATGCGCGTCCTGCCATCCCTGCTGAAGGGGTCCGCACTCACCCCCGCTCTCCACATCTGCCACAAGTTGCTGGCTGGGACTCTCCATGGGCGGAAGGAGAGTCAGGGGAAGGTCACCTACCCGGACCTCTTCACCCTCCACTGCATGAGCCAAGGGCGTCGGTGCAACCCTGACTACTTCTTCGTGAAGGCCCTTAAGGACTTTGGGTGCCATCCTGTGGGAGCCATCCTTATGGCTCCCCTCATCACCCCGCTGGCAAAAAAAAGGGGGTGCAGTGGCGGAGAGAGCATCTCCCCCGATCTTCGACCCGAGTTTATCAACGGGTCCATACTTGTCAGCATGGGGATGCTGATCCGTCAAGGATCCCGGTTGGCCCTCCACCCCTCGCTATCCATAATCCCGGAAAAGCCAAAATCTGAAATCGCGAGAAAAAAGATAAAATCGCGGAAAAAGGCAGGATTAAAAACAAGACAAGATTCGCAAGTCAGCCACATTGACTAAGAGTTTTTCAACGACCAGCAAAGTCGAACTACAAAACAAGACTACCCGACAACCAACAAACCGAATGACTACTCCAGAAAAGTCAAAAACAGATATCAAAAAGACAAGAGAACGCATCTCAACATCGGCGCATGAGCTACTGAGCAGTAAGCCGCCACCACCACCAGTCCTACGAAGTGGACTCTACCAGCCTGATGGGGGGTTTATACTCATCCAACCCGACGCATAGTGGGCTGCAACTACCAGCCTGATGGAGGGTTTATACCCATCCAGTCTTACGCACAGTGGACTGTAACTACCAGCCTGATGGGGGGGTTTATACTCATCAACCAAAGGATCAGCTACCGTCAGAAGGAGTATCCTGAGGTTCTACCATGTGTCAACCAAAGGGTTCGGCTACTGTCAGAAGGAGCATCCAGGAGGCGCACAACACATTTTTTCCCAGAGGATCAACCACCGCAAGACGGAGCATCCGAAGGATAACTGGGCAAGAGGGTTAACTCCTTCACCCTTCAGCCGATCTTCTTGGCACAATAGGGCAACAGTCGGCTAGTCATGTGAAGGGGGGGCAGCTGTAGACCCCAAATCTTGCCCGACATCAAATTAAGAGCAAAAAACCTCCTATTCGAAGATGGACAGAGCCTAAAAATCCACTAAGAGAGACTATTAGGCCCCATATTAGAGTAGGAAGGTTTTTCTGTACAAAAAATAAGGATTCCTGCCTTCAGGGGTCGAGACCACCGTCTCGCTTTTCGGGACTGCCATCTCGACCAATGGTAAGTCGAGATCGCTGTCTCGTTTGGCGAGATGGCCGTCTCGCCACTTACCATTGGCGAGACCCCCCTCCCGTTTGGCGAGACGATCCTCTTGCCATTTATCAAAGTCG
Organism: Sphenostylis stenocarpa; assembly: GCA_963425845.1. Taxonomy (NCBI): domain Eukaryota; kingdom Viridiplantae; phylum Streptophyta; class Magnoliopsida; order Fabales; family Fabaceae; genus Sphenostylis; species Sphenostylis stenocarpa. The sequence continues at coordinate 53,842,704 of OY731403.1, forward strand.
AGACTGTCTTCTCGACCTGACAGGCGCGAATCCCTATAAATAGGGGGACGCTCTCCCCTTTATTGCACTCATTTCTTCCACCTTTCCTCTTGAAATTCCGCAAAAATTTTCTCTTAGAGCCCCTCCGAAGCATTTCTGGAGTTTCTGAGTGTTTTAAGAGAGCTTTTATAGCATTTTCGAGAGAGAATTCGACGTTGTAAGAGCGAAGGGCTGCCAAAATGCACCCTATTTTTCATGAGAATTAATCAAAAGCTTGCTCTGGAGGTTTCTTCACTCTCTCCTTCTCTTTTATTGTTCTTTTTACTTATATTAAATTGCGCAATAGCTATTAGGGCCATGTAGTCATCATTTTAATTATGCAAATAAAAGGGTAAAAACGTCATTTTAAAAGTTTATTTAACTGGCTTGTCATAGGGAACCCGAAAGGGGCGTCGTAAGGGAGCTAATACCTCCCTTACGTGTAATTAACTCCCTTACCCAACTCTGGTTTTAACGACCAAAGTTGGTTTTTGAAAAACCAACACCTTTTCCTTTCCTTTTTCGATGTTTCTGGTAAAAACATCGGTGACGACTCCATAAGAACCCTTTCAAATTTGTTCTTAGGTCAGCCCGGTTATCGGACGCTCTAAGAACACCCCTTCAAAAACCTCACCCTTTGGGTCAGCCCGGTTATCGGACAAGCTAAAGGCGTTGTAACCTCACCCATAAAAACACGAAAAATGGAAAGTCAGAACCATCGCGTCGCTCCGACCGCCTCTTTTGACGGCAGACAATGTTCAACAATCTCCCCCTTTTTGATGATGATCAAAATTTCCTTTAAAGCCCTTTCTAATAACCTGTTTTGTCTGTCACAGCTAACAAAAACATTAAACATACCAGACAACATTTAAAATTATTAAACATAAGAGGCTTTAAATAATTTATCTCCCTATTTTGATTATAATAAAAAAGAAATGAAAAAGCTCCCCCTCAACATATGCATAACAAAAAATAAACAACCCCCCTTCAATCAACGCCAACATAGAATTATATTCAATAAAACAATGTACTATAAACAAACAATAAATTTGAAGAAGTTAGAACACTTCACTCTCATCACTATTACAAAATTTAAGCAATTTCTTCATCCCTGCCCAGAAAATACATTGATAATCGATTATTACCCAAGATAATCGATTATTCTAGAGAGATTAACAATTTTTCCATGTTTTAGACACAGGATAATCGATTATTTCCCTATATAATCGATTATTATAGTACAAAATGCAAAGATTCATCAGTTAAGCAGAGTTTAGGCTATTTTTAATATTCTTAAGTCTCTTCTAAGTTCATAGAATCTATCCTTTGGAAGAGGTTTGGTAAATATATATGCTAACTGATGTTTTGTGTCTATATACTCAATTTGACAATTTCCTTTAGATATATGATCTCTTAAAAAGTGATGCCTAGTCTCAATATGTTTAGTTCTAGAATGCATAACAAGATTCTTTGTGAGATTGATAGCACTTGTATTATCACACATTAACGGAATATTACTTAGAAAGATACTATAGTCTTCTAATTGTTGCTTCATCCATACAATTTGAGCACAACAATTACCAGCTGCAATATATTCAGCTTCAGTTGTGGATAAAGCAACACATGCTTGTTTCTTAGAATGCCAAGACACTAAAGATGATCCTAACATATGACATGTTCCACTAGTACTCTTTCTATTAATCTTACATCCACCATAATCAGCATCAAAATATCCTATTAAACTAGGAGAAGCTTCAGATGGATACCATAATATTTTAAGATTCGTTTTATTGTAGTTAAATGAGATTCTTTTGGACATGCTTGAAATCTACCACACACACAAACAAAATGCATAATATCAGGTCTACTTGCAGTTAAGTATAATAGTGAACCTATCATACCTCTATACATAGGTTGATTTATTTCCAAACCTGATTCATCCTTGTCTAAATAGCATGATGTTCCCATGGGTGTGTTAGCTTCCTTTGAAGTGTCCATTCCAAATTTCTTGAGAATCTCTTTGCAGTATTTGGTTTGAGACACAAAGGTGCCATCTTTCAGTTGCTTAATTTGAAGTCCAAGAAAAAATGTTAATTCTCCCATCATTGACATTTCAAATTCAACCTGCATTATCTTAGCAAATCCTTCACACAAGGAATTATCAGTTGATGCAGAAATAATATCATCAACATATACTTGAACTAACAGAATATGTTCCTTAACTTTCTTAATAAACAGGGTGGAATCAATTTTTCCTCTAGAAAAGTCATTTGAAATTAGAAAACTACTTAATTTTTCGTACCAAGACCTAGGAGCTTGTTTTAAACCATATAAAGCTTACTTCAATTTAAAAATATGATTGGGAGATTTAAAATCTTCAAATCTAGGGGGTTGTTCCACATATACTTCCTCTTTGATAAGCCCATTCAAAAATGCACTTTTTACATCCATTTGATATAGTTTAAATTTCATCAATGAGGCATAAGCAAGAAGTAGGCGTATAGCCTCTAACCTGGCAACAGGAGCATAAGTTTCATCATAATCAATACCTTCCTCTTGACAGTAACCTTTGGTAACAAGTCTGGCATTGTTCTTTGTTATATTTTCATCTTCATCAAGTTTTTTTTCTAAATACCCATTTTGTTCCAATCACTTGATGAGATTATTCTCTTGGAATTAATTCCCAGACTTGATTTTTTCAAATTAAGTTCTTCTTGCATTGTTATGCACCATTGGTCATCTTTAAGAGCTTCTTCAACACTTTTGGGTTCTATCTGTTAAACAAAAGCTACAGACATAAAGAAATTTGTCTTATTTCTAGTTCTTACCCCTTTTGAGATATCACCAATTATATTGTCCATTGAAAGTCCTCTTGGTGATGGCCACTCTTTTGCCAATTCAGTTGGTTGAGATGGCTCATTCTCATTCAAGTACATTTCTTGTAGAGCTTCTCTTATGTACTCATCATCACCTGCAAATTCTTTATTTGACTTAAGAGGATTTCCCTCAAGGTCTAAAATTTCATCAAAGGTGACATGTACAAATTCTTCAATATTCAAAGTTCTTCTATTGAAAACTCTATATGCTTTGCTAGTCAGTGAATAACCTAAGAAAATGGCCTCATCGGATTTTGAGTCAAATTTTCCTAAGTTATCTTTTTCATTATTTAAAACAAAGCATTTACATCCAAATATTTTTAAATGAGCAACATTAGGTTTCCTACCATCTAAAAATTCATAAGGAGTTGATTTTATAATTGGCCTAATAAGCATCCTATTCAATACATAACATGCAGTACTTACAGCATCAACCCAAAAATATTTAGGAACATTTGATTCATTTAACATTGTTCTAGCGAGTTCCTCTAGTGACCTATTTTTCCTTTCTACTACACCATTTTGTTGGGGAGTTCTAGGTGCAGAAAAATTATATAAAATACCATTTTCCTCACAATAATTTTCAAACCATTCATTTTGAAATTCTCCACCATGGTCACTTCTTAACACCTTAATTCTTAAATCTTTCTCATTTTGAATTTGCTTGGAAAACTTCCTAAAGACCTTAAAAGCTTCACTTTTTAAAGTTAAGAAAAATGTCCAAGTGTATCTAGAGAAATCATCAAAAATTATAAGAGCATAGTAATTTCCACCAAAACTTTTTATCCTAGATGGACCAAATAAATCTAAATGTAACAGTTCTAAAGGTTTTGATGTGGAAATAACATAGATTTAAAAGATGATTTCACTTGTTTAACTTTTTGACATGCATCACATAATCTATCTTTTTCAAATTTTAGCTTAGGCAAACCAACAACTAAGTCCTTTAATATTAGTTTTTTTAATTGATGCATGTTTATATGAGCCGCTCTCTTATGCCATAATCATAAATTTTCTTCCTTAGCAACTAAGCATGTTATACAAGTGTTAGATACACAATCCAAATCAATCAAATAGATATTATTATGCCTAATGCATTTTAATGCTATATTTTCGGATTCCTTTAAATGAATGGTGCAAAACTTACTTTCAAATATTACCTTGAATCCTTTATCACAAAGTTGACTTATACTTAGGAGATTATGCTTTAGCCCATCAACAAGAAGCACATCCTTTATCTCCAAAGTATTTGCACCACCAATGTTTCCGGTTCCAAGGATTCTTCCTTTGTTGTTGTCCCCATAAGTTACATATCCTTGTTCATTAGCTTTAAAACTAACAAATTTTGTTTTGTCTTCGGTCATATGTCTTGAACATCCACTGTCAAGATACCACATAGACTTCTTAGATTTGGAAGTTTCCTACAAAATAAGAACATAGTAATCTTAGGTCCCCATAACTTTTGGGTCCTTGGGGTTAGAGACAATCAAATCATTTCACTATAGGAACCCAACCATATTTTCCTTTAGGAACACCAAAATGCTTAATTCTACACCTATTTGAAGTATAACCATGTTTTATACAATAAAAGCATGCATTAGATGTAATCTTTGAAAATGATACATTTTTATTTTGTGAAGATTTAGATCCTTTTTCAACCCACACTCTTCTATTTTTATTTTTAGGCTTTTTCAATGGAACATGACAGTTTTCTCTATTTTGAACAATAACCTTATCCTTATAACTATCACTTAATTCTTTCTCAGCTTTATCAAGCAAATGGATAAGTATGTCAATATCATATTCATACTCTTTACATGATGCACATGCTATATATTTATTATCTTTTTCCTCTAAACATGCAACTTTCGTTTTAAAGGATTCCACCTCTTTTTCCGATTTATTCAAACACTTTTTTCACATATTTATATTCATTTTTCAAGTCCTTAAAAGCAGTAAATAATTCTTCATATGCATTTTGTAAAGCATCATAATCATTTTCATCATCACTTGAGGAAGATTCGGAATCACTAACCTCATAATCGGAAGAGATGTTGTCATTTGCCATCAAGCAATGTTTGCTTCAATTTCTGAATCACTTGACTCCGAACATGACTCACTATCATCCCAAGCAATGTAGGCTTTCGTTTTGAAGAATTTCTTGCCTTTATGATCTTCATTTTTCTTGTTTGGATAATCAGTTTTTACATGTCCTGTTTCACCACAACCGTAACATTTAAAATTTAAGGAAGTACTTTCTTTTACCTTTCCCTTACCTTTGAAGGGTTGCTTCCCTTTGGCTTTCATGAACTTTGTAAATTTCTTGATCATGAGACTCAAATTTTAATCATCTTCATTTTTCGAGTCTTCTTCCTCCTTCTTGTTCTTGCTCTTATAAATTTCAGTTTTGAAGGCAAGGTTTCTCTTTTGGTGTTGGCCTTCTTCATCATTTAGCCTTTCGAGTTCAAGTTCATGTTCTCTTAATTTTCCAAAGAGCGCCTGTAGACCCCAAATCTTGCCGGCCCTCATAATAAAGACCGGAAGACCTTCTATTCGAAGATGGACAAAGCCTAAGAAGCCACTATGAGAGACTATTAGGCCCCATACTAGGATAGGAGGGATTTTCTGCATGTAAATAAGGATTTTCGCCTTTTAGGGTCGAGACCGCCATCTCGCTTCTCGGGACCGCCGTCTCGCCACTTCTGCAAGTCGAGACCACCGTCTCGTTTGGCAAGACGGCCGTCTCGCCACTTGTGAATGGCGAGACGGCCCTCCCGGTTGGCAAGACGCCCATCTCATTTTTGCTAGGCGAGACGGTCGTCTCGACCTGACAGGCGCGAATCCCTATAAATAGCCACACCATTCCCCTCATTTCACACAGTTCTTCCATTCTCTCTCTTGTCACTTCATCAAATTCTCTTCCTAGAACCCCTCCGAAGCATTTTCGGAGTTTTCTGAGAGTTTCTAAGAGTTTTTATAGCGTTTTTGAGAGGTTTTCGACCTTATAAGGAGTGAAGGGCTGCCAAAAAGCACCCTAATTTTCAAGAGATTAATATAAAGCTTGCCTCAGATGTTTCTACATTCTCTCTCTCTCTCTCTCTCTTTACTGCTTTATCTTTAATTGCATAGTAGATATTAGGGCCATGTAGTCGTAACTTTAAATTCCGTAAATAAAAGGGTAAAAGCGTATTTTCACCAGTTTGCTTATTTAAACAGCTGGCTTATCATAGGGAACCCAAAAGGGGCATTGTAAGGGAACTAACACTTCCCTTACACGTAACTAACTCCCTTACCCAACTCTGGTTCTAATGACCAAAGTTGGTTTTTTCGAAAACCAACGCCTTTTCACTCCTTTTCCGATGTTTCTGGTAAAAACATCGGTGGCGACTCCAGAAGAACCCTTCAAAATTAGTTCTTGGGTTAGCCCGGTTATCGGACAATCCAAGAACGCCTTTTCGAAAACCTCGCCTCTAGGTTCAGCCTGGTTATCGGACAACCTAAAGGCGTTGTAACCACACCAATAAAAATGTGAAAATCAGAAAGTCGAAACCATCGCGTCACTCCGACCGCCTCGTTTTGACGGCGGCGACAGATGGCGACTTCACTGTGGAAGCCTAGAGAGTTGATCCCATTTAGTGATGGGCTAGCTTAAAGTAAATAAACCAAGAAATTACGCTTTTACCCTACCTTGTATTATAACATGCTTTAATCTTTGGCTTTAATAACTGTTGTTTGTTTATACTTACACAATTGTTTGAAATACAAACTGTACACAAATCCTTGCACACAACAGTTCCCTCTATACCCGGGGGCAAGTGAGAAATCCATAGGGAGTGGGTGGCAGGTACGGTTCGCTGTAGTGATGGCCTTGTGCCCACCAGTGTGATCGGAAACCACCACTCAAGGTGATAACCTTCCTCTTTTGGCACAAAGACTGACTATGGCCTTAGTGCTAAGCATGGTTGGAAGGCTGGAGAGTGGGGACCCTATAATGGGGGCACCTTGGGGGCCTTAGCCTTGGTGAGAACAGTTAGAACCTACCTTCGCCAATGCACTTTTCTGCAGGAAAACCCTACCTCGTGATTAAAACGACTTCTCGCCTGTTCGCAGATGATCGAATTGTGTGCGCATTTGCTTGTTGCATTTGTTTGAAGCATAGCATAACCAAACAACAGAAAAATCATAAAAACATTTTCGCAATAAACACCCTTATCTCGGACAGTCTGCCTTTTAGCTAGCCTGATTTCAGGTTCTTTGTAAGCTAAGTAGCCACGCAGTCCGACAGAAGAGATAAGGGACACTAAGTATTATTCTTTCGCATAAAGCCATTTTTTATCTTGGACAGTCTGCCTTTTAGCTAGCCTGATTTCAGGTTTTTTGTAAGCTAAGTAGCCACGCAGTCCGACAAAAGAGATAAAAGGCTATAAAATAAAATGATAAAAATCAAACAAAAATCCGATTCCAAAACAATAAATGGGACCTTCTTCAAAAGCATTATACTCATAAATCATTCATATATATAGTCTACTTTTTCCAAAAAAAAATATACACAAATACCATACATCATGTAGAAATAAAACATGATAAATAGAAAAATAAACACTCATATTCATTCAATAAGCATCATTTTCATAAAACATGCATTTTGGTTTTAGAAAATGGAGGGGACTAGTAGACAATTGAAGAAGGTGGACATTCCCCGATACCATATTGAGAAGTTGGAACAACTTTGCGCAATAATGTCACCAGAAGTCCGCTCCGACTTCGAAAAATCCTATGGACGGATTCTCGACCTGCTGAAGATCTGTGTCGATCAAGTGTTCATCAGGGTACTAGTTCACTTCTAGAACTCCAGTCTACGCTGCTTCAAATTTCCGCAGTTAGATATGCTGCCCACCTTGGAGGAGTACGAAATTATGCTGAAATGGCCCAAATCAGCCGGGGTCCATATCCGCCACGGGGCATATACTCCTGCAGCACAAGTCGCTTCCATCATCCAACTACCATTCCGACAGACTACCCTGATAGAAAAAGGGAACATCCGGGGTTGGAAAGTCTCAATGTTAGAAGACCATCTGTCCGACTTGGCTGAAAGGACAAAATGGGTCGCTTTTAACAAAACCCTGGCCTTAATCATATTTGGAACGATCTTGTTTCCCTTCCACCTCGACATAGTGGATCAAGCCGTCATGGATGCCTTCTTCGCCTAGGACGTGAACTCAAAGAGTCCCTTGCCTGCAATTCTTGCCAACACCTTGCTCTTGGTGGAATTCTACCCCCAGAAGCAAGGAAAAACACTTCGTTGCTGCTCTTCACTACTCTTTGTGTGGGGCATTACACATTTTTACGCCTCTAGTCACATGGGGATGTTCCCCGACCCTTTAAGGAGCTTCTCCAAAATCCCTCTCCAATGACGCTTAACTTCAGACTAGAAGGACGAGTTGGAACAATGGGACGCCAACCATTTATCTTGGGTTTGCCCTTGGTTCCGACCCGGTCCAGTCCTTATCAGATGTGAAGACTATCCGAACGTACCCTTGATAGGACTCAGGGGTTGCATAGCCTATTCTCCTAGAGTAGCTATGAGACAACTCATGAGGACTCAAACTACAATTTCTCGAGGGGAACTCGGAGGACTGTGTTTCTTCGGAGACCCATGCACAATCGCCAACTCACTAGCCGTGAGAAAAGCATGGGAGAAACCAGTCTTTATGGGAGACAGAGAGCTAGGAAAAGCTCGAGTGGCTGTCTCCGGTGACTATGAGGTGTGGAGAAAAAGAAGAGGGATGTCTCAACCATCCACCTCACTCATTACAAGCGCCAATAGTGAAGAGCTGCAAGCTCAAATCGATGCCTTGACCTAGAGGATAGAAATCATGGGAGCCCAAATGAGGGCCCTTGAAGAAAGAGAGCAAGAATCTATCCTCACCATTGATGGTCTGCAAAGGCAATGCAAGAAAAAGATAATGAAATAGAGCGCCTCAAGGATCAGTGTGCTGACTTTAATGAGCAAGCTATCCGAGCATCCAAAGCTGTCAGAACCAGTTTGGATAGCCAACTCCAAGAAATAACCCCCAAATCAGCACGCCTTGAGGCCGAATCAGCAAAACAGGCTCAGACGATCAAGGATTTGTTGCAAGACCTCACCAAGACTCGGTCAGAAATATGCCAAGAGCGAGAGGCCAATCGAAGACTCAATAAAAGTCTCGCTGAGCTACGCTGCAAAGAAAGAGACGGGCTAGCTCAGTACGGCTAAGTACTACAAGAAAAGCACCGAGCCCTCGCAAAACTCGATGAACTGCAAGCCTTGGTCGTCCATCAAGAGGCGAAGATCAAAGAGGCTCAAAAGTACAGTGAAGATATGAACCAGGCAGTCCAGAAGCAAAGCGAAGCACTTGCTCATCACGTCCGGGAAGCCGAAAGGGAATTACATAGAGATCAAGACCCGCCTGTGGGTTTCTTTAGGCTTTTCCGTTTTTGCCAAAAGTTGCTTCGTAGTATGGAATAGGGGAATGTACACCTTCCAACGGATAAATGAAATTTTTCTTTACTCAACAATTGTCTACTTGCATGCATATCATTCATTTTCATATTTAATTTCCCCTCCTTCACTCTTAATAAATAAGATAATAAAAAGGAAGGATTAACTGACACATCTTCCAAATCAGAAGAATGGAGAGAAAGCCACTCCTAATCAAGCTTTCCCCAACGGTTGACTTGCCTCAAGAGGAAAATAAGTCTCTGTTGAAACATTCAAGGACTTGATGTTGAACTTACATGGACATGAAGCTTGTTGATTTTGATGATGATTCAAGAACACAAGACTTAGAGAGTTGAAGACTTGTTTTATAGTGTAATAACTCTGTTTTGAGTAGTTTGAGTCTGTAATATTAGAGTTTAAGATAGCCGGTACATAGTCTGCACTTTAGAAGCTTCAAAAACTCAAATTTACCTTTTTGCCTCAGCTTTAATCGATTAAATGGTCAAATAATCGATTATTACAGTGAGAAAAACCATTTTCTGTATCTGTTCACTATAATAATTGATTAACAGGGTTTTTAATCGATTAAAATAGTGAGTTTTGGGTTCTGTTGATTTTGGTTCTGTAATAATCGATTAACACTTCATTTAATCGATTATTTCAGTCAGATTTTGATTTTCAACTTCAAATCAACCCTATTTTCGAAAACCCTAATCCCAAGACTCATAGTTCCGAAAATCCCAATTCCCAAACCCTAATTTCTCTACTTAAGCTTCTCTATGGCACTCAGAAAAGAAGAACAACCTTTTTCAAACAAAAGTTAAGTGTTGTGAGTGCCAGAGAACTGTTTGTTGGAGGAAAAAGGGGCTTTTGGAACCTGGTGTGGGCTAGAAGCGATAAGAATCACTAAGTGGAGTTCTTAGTGGATTGTGTGCTGTGCCGTCTCTGGGGAAAGTTGTTCTTCATCTCTTGTGGGTTTCAAAAGAGGTGTTTTCTTTACTTTATCTTTTCCATTGTAATATGTTTGTAACAACTATGATTATAGTGACAACGTTAATCCTCTATTTGAGTGATTAGCAACTGGACGTAGGGTCTTTTGATCCGAACCAGTATAAATCTCCTGTGTAAGATTCTATCTCTACTCTATTTACATTTACACAGTATTTTAATCGGTAAAATTTGGGGAAAATTTTTAAAACCTAATTTTTGTTAAGAAACCAATTCACCCCCCCTCTTGGTTTTTGTCCGACCACGCGAACATTCCGCTGCGCGATTCTAACAGCCTCGACCGTTGGTCCTCAAAAATAAGAAAGAGGGGGCAAGGACACCAGTGCGACTATTTATGCCACGTCCTTTCCCCTACGAATCAAATAAAGTTGTACCATGGAGATACGGGGAACCTTCACCAATAAAGGAGGATATCTCGAATATAGCCGACATCGGGGGCATGACTAGAAGTGGAAGAGTCTACTCCCCCAAGGACTCACAAGAAGATGTCCCCAAAAAATAAAGGAAAAAATAAAAAGACCAAAGAAAAAGAAAATAAGGAATCCAAGGAGGAGACAGGCGAATTACTCCGGTTTATAAGGCAAAGCGAGTATTCCATTATAGACCAGCTCAATCATACTCCTGCAAAGATAACGCTATTATCTCTAATGATGAGCTTGGAACCGCACAGAAACGCCCTGATGAAGGTCTTGAGCGAAGCGCATGTACCTCACACCATATCCCAAGAAAAAGTTGAGAGGATCGTCGGTCACATTATGGCAAGCGATCACCTCACCTTCACAGAGGAAGAACTCCCCCTCGAGGGGTCAAACCACAATAAACCCTTGCACATCTCCATCAAGTTCAAGGAGTACCTCATCGCCAAAGTTCTTGTGGATAACGGGTCATCCTTGAACGTGATGCCCAAGTGCACACTAGACAAATTGACTATCCAAGGAACCCATCTGTGCCCAAGCAGCACTATCGTTCGAGCCTTTGACGGATCAAAACGAGAAGTAGTGGGAGAAGTTAATTTGCCAATCCAAGTTGGACCCACTATCTTCAACGTCGATTTCCATGTAATGGATATTACTCCAGCATACAGTTGTCTCCTCGGTAGGCCTTGAATTCATGACGCTAAGGCAGTACCTTCGACGCTCCACCAGAAAGTCAAGTTCATAGTGGATGACAAATTGGTCACGATCCAAGTAGAAGATGATATCCTGATCAGTGGACCGTCCACCCAACCTTATGTGGATGCGGCTGAAGAGGCCCTTGAAACATCTTTTCAAGCACTCGAAATTGCCAACATAGAGCGACTTCCCAAAAACACAAAGGTAGCCCGCATGATGTTGAAGCATGGTTACCTTCCTGGCCAAGGATTGGGGGCAGATTCCCAAGGCATGAGGGAACCCCCGAAATTCAAAGACAATCCTTCCAAGTATGGCCTAGGATATGACCCTACTAAGGGCCGAGCAGAAAGAGGAAAAGGGAAGTCTCCCCTCCGCACACTCAAGCAAATTTTCAGAAGCGGAGGGGTGCAAGCGTCAAGAGCTACCCTAGTCATTAGGAGATCTTTTTCTTCATTTAAGGGATATAAACCCCATGATTGTTAGAGATTATCCCTCGGGGCTAGCTCGACCCCCGGGCATTTTAGGGCACATATTCCCTTATTAATTAATAAAGAATACATTTCTTACTATCTGCTTCTCTTCTTGCTATTTCATGACTAGACCTCACAATAACCTTGTCTAAGTAAACGAAAAAAGAAAAAGAAGAATAAAAAGCGCATCCAAATAATCAAAATTTGCCATTGCCATTACAATCGAGCTAGTTGATTAGAAGCACCAAGTAGGACTTTATCTCATTATCAAGAAAGTCATGCTTCGTCAATATTGTGAAAAAATAAATACAAAAAAAGCCCATAGAAGCCAAAGGCCAAAAAGAAAAAAGGGCAAGATACCCGGTAGGAAACCCACTAAGGGGGCTATGCAAAAGATAGGGTCAACTGTTAGAATCGCGCAGCGGAATGTTCGCGTGGTCGGACAAAAACCAAGAGGGGGGGTGAATTGGTTTCTTAATAAAAATTAGGTTTTCAAAATTTTCCCCAAATTTTACCAATTAAAAACTGCGTAATTGTAAATAGAGAAGAGTAGAGAAGATTACACAGTAGGTTTATACTTGGTTCGGATCAAAAGACCCTACGTCCGAGTTGCTAATCACTCAA